>WYDI02028935.1:2333-28571 GCA_009867235.2 Psittacus erithacus
TCATTACCATCCCCTAAACCATGGTCAGCCCTCCTGGCTGCCTTACCTGGGATTTCCCTCTCCCCACCTCCCTAATTAAGGTGAAGAGCACATGCTGTAGGACAGCAAAGCTTGCTCTGGACCCCACTTAGGGACTAACATATGATGAACAAGGATCAGCAGAACCTGATACAGTATTTAAATTCAACAGATATTCAGGCTCTGGCCTGCAGACTTGAACCTGCCCAAAACCCCAGCATATCCATCCACTCAAAGCATTCACCATCCCATTAAACCAGTTGCAATCTCTTGTTCACTGATCACTTTATTGTCTTGCCCCTAACCCACTTAAGTGGTTGCCACAGCAGCTGCCTGGGTTCTCTGCACAGACACTCTGGTGTGGGTCTTCGCCAGGTGATCAGTGAACTCCTGCAAAGAAACAATCAAAACAATGTTTTATTTCCTTAACCACACTCAGGGGTTTCTCAACACCACATCCCTTCCCAACAATTGTCCGTGTGAGGCCTAGGGTACTTCACATAAAAGTCAGTATTTCAAAGCTTTTCTATTCTCTTCACCCACTGAATGACCTGGCAGTCAACTTTGACTGCAACACTGCTCTCCTACTGTTGAAGTGAATCCTTTGGGGACAGCACCTGAGCTTTAAAGGGCAGGATCTGGGCTGTGAATCACAGAATCACTCTCACCTGGTAAGGAGACTTGGTGAACACAGTCTCTTTCCAGAGGTCAGGAGTCAGGTAACTGTAGGTCTTGGAGATGGCATCGAAGGTGGCTTTAGCTATGGACAGAAGTCAAACATTGCTCATTGCTGCCATAGAAACCAGCTCACTGTGCCCAGCCCCACTGCTCCAAAGGTGTAGAATATAGCATGGAACAGGGAGACCACAGCAGGGTCTCTCTGATGCACACACACAACTCGGGTTTCTTTCTCTCGCCATATACGACAATTACACTACTTCAACCAAGTGCAATCGCGCAGATTGGGAGATGTTTTACTATCAATGCACATACAAACAGACAATTTCTTATACATAATTTTTACAGAACTTTAGGAATTATCTACAACAGGATGAACCTGCATCGTAAGAGGTATCAGTAGAAGCCTTTCCTTCTGCTTCACTGCTAAAATTGAATCAACATCGATTAAACTCTGGAGATGGGTACACTGTGTCCCTGTCAGTGACACAGATCGTAATACACACAGCTAAGATGCAGCACAAAGCTCTGAAGCTCACCAAAGTTGCCGAGTGTGGCCGTGCAGCCCCTGGCCGAGGTGTAGCAGTCATCAATCCCAGCCATCATCAGCAGCTTCTTGGGCACAGGCGCAGACACGATCCCTGTGCCACGCGGAGCCGGGATCAGACGCACAAGGACAGATCCGCACCGGCCAGTGACCTACACAGACACACCAGGTCATGGCTTCCAAAACACACACTGATCACCGAGACCAGGCCCGGGAGCCCTGCTCACCTTGCAAGGCACAGTGTGGGGTTTGCCGATCTTGTTGCCCCAGTAGCCCCGTCGTACAGGCACGATGGATAGCTTAGCCAGGATGATCGCCCCACGAATAGCAGTGGCAACTTCCTTAGAGCACTTAACACCAAGACCAACATGGCCGTTGTAGTCCCCGATAGCAACAAAAGCCTGGGATGGAAAGACGATGTTTCAGTTGTGGCCGAGCTGCTCAGAGCAGTGGGATCTTTCAGCAAGGACAACCAGAGCTGCACACTCAACAGTGAGCAGTCACAGATCATCCAGACACAGATCAAACCCCACGTGCTAAAACCTGCACAACAGAGCTCACAGTTCAAGAAGCGCATCTCCCTGCCCCCCAGGAGCTCATACTTCCAAAGCTGAAGCCAAAGAACTGGGATTAAACTCCATGCTACAGCCTCCTACTGGTCAAAAATCCCAGCAATTCCCAACCATCATTCCCTCATGACATGACACCCAAGGCTTCTCTCTCTGCCACAGTCCTTGAAAAGCAAGCAGTGCTGAACAAGCACAACTTAACTTTGTGCTGTGACTGTTTTAAGTAACATGTGAACACGCAGCAGCTTCTTAAGCCACTCAAACTGATCCTTACACCAAAACATTCAGTAGTTACTACAGAAAAGAATAAAGGTATCTGAACTGATTTGTTAGTTCAATACCAGAAGAGTAGCAGACAACATACAGAACACAAGAGAAAGAAAAGGCCACCTTAAACCTGGTGCGCTGACCAGCACGAGTCTGCTTCTGGACAGGCATGATCTTCAAAACCTCATCCTTCAGAGAGGACCCCAGGAAGAAATCGATGATCTCTGACTCCTGCAAGAGTCAGACATTGAACCACACAAGGCCCCACTTCCTGAACAACACAGCTTGTAAAGCTCCTACATTCATGCTCAACAATAAACATGTTTTTAAAGGAAGTTACTTAAACATGTTAAGTTTCACAGGTATAAGCTGGCTTCAGCTGCTGCACGGTCCAATACAAACTAAAGCTTTATTTTTCCATCCTGAGCAGCACTATCACAGAAGCACATCAGCAATGTGCTGCCTCCCCACAGAAGGGGGAGCAAGACAAATCCCACCACGCTTCACTATAAGTGCCCACACCAGCCCTCAGCTACTGTCCATTCATGTCATTAGCCCAAGCACACATCACTTGAGCATCCTAAACGCAAGTGCAACAGCTGCTGCCAGCTCTATAGTTCAGGTTAAAGCTCTACACTACACATTAATTCAGTGTCCATGGAACCTTACCTTGATTGGAAGCGAGAAGAGGTAGATCTCCTCGAGAGACTTGATCTTCATATCCTTGACCAGGCGACCAAGCTTGGTGACAGGAATCCACTAGCAAAGAAATCCACGGAAAACGGTCACCGGCAGCTGCCAGCAGCACCCCAGGGGGCCCGGCTCCAGCTTTCTGGACAGCCACAGCCTCCTCCCATCCCATTCCTGGGTCCCCACCACACACCCCCGGGAACCACTTACTTCCTTATCTTCGGCCTTGCCTCCACGAGCCCCACGGCCTCTCCCTCGGCCCCGTCCACGGCCGCGCCCACGGCCCCGCAGCCCGGTCCCGAAGCCGCCGCGGAAGCCCCCTCGGGCCGCTCCCGCACCTCCTGCAGCACCGGCGTCATCCGCCATTTGCTAGACAAAAGAAGGGCGCGTTAAGCCGGGACATCGCCGCCGCCGCTCCGGTAGGGCCCGGCGGGTACCGCCGGCTCCTCCGGACACACGGATGGACACGGATCCGGCGCAGGCCGCACCGGCACCAGCATCACCCCTCCCCGCCGCCATCACTCACGTGATCTCAAGAGTAGAAGGCCGCGCAGCTCCGCCGCTGGGTACTTATAGTCTGAGAGGTCTCGCGAGAGCACCGCCGGGTATTGCGGGCCCCGAGTGCTGAATGAGGAATACCCCGCGGGGGCAGAGAGGGGCTTTGTGCTCACTTATACAGGGTCCGGGGCTGGGAGATCACGTTGTCGCTGCGCGGCGGGTCTATATAGGGGAGCGCAGGCGTGGGGCGCTCAGTTTGGGGGAGCCGTGGGTAGGTGGTGTGTGTGCTGCGTGTGATGGATGTGGTGTGTTACCCATTCTGGGCCCTTTGGGCTTATAAAAGCGTTATTTAGGGTGTGTTTATGGTGTTATTGAGCTGGTGCTGGGTGCGATCTCGGTGAGCGGCTTTGGAAGGCGCATTGGGCGTCGTGTTAGTTCCAGGCGCGGTCTGAAAATCACTTGGGTTCTCCTGTGGTCCCTGGTGAGGTAACTGTGCCGACAGCAAAGGGAACATAAAGCTTACTGCCCGCAGTGACGTGCGGGGAGTGAAACCCATGTTCCCATAACCGCTGTGCCAGGATATACCCCTTTATGTACGGGGTGTTAATGGAGGGTAATGGGCTCTGAGGGAGCGGCTCTCTCATCGCTGACTTTGCCTCCTTCGGTAGGGGCTGCGCTCTGCTTCCCTAGATGGACAGCGGTGCCATGTGCTCCTTGCGCCTTCACAAGGGCTCTCCTCACTGCTTATGACAGCCATGCAGAGCAAGTGGTGCTGCAGCGGACGATGATGGAGTATTCACAGCAGAAACACTCTGAAATGATCCTGTTCTGTATTTCTAGGTGCAATAAACGGTGGATTACTCGAAAGCCTGTGTTTGAGTCTGTTGTTTCTGTTGTATAAAACACCCGGTTTTCGCGGTGGTTGGGGCCTGGAAATCGCTTCCCTGGGGGCAGAGCAGGGAAGCTCTGCTGGGCCGCGGTGCGGGGCCGCTCCGGCCCGGCCGGTGTTGCCGTACCGGCTGATCACATTCGGTATCCCGGGGGCTGCCCGGTGCCACACCAGCCATGGCGCTGCCGGTGCCCCTTCCGCTGCATCACTCGCATGCGCCGGAAACGGTGCCTTTCTCCCATAGCAACCGGGAGCGCCGGAAGCGGCTCGCATGCGGTGTTGGACATGGAGGAGGCGGCCGCCAGCGCCCTGCGCTTCAAGAGCAAGTGAGGAAGGACCGGGGCCTCCGGGGCCGGGCACGGGGGGGCTGCGGGGCCGGGGGCACTGGAGCCGCCGAGGCTGGACGTGTGTGCTGGGGCCATACTTCACTGCCCTGGGGCTAAATGGGCCGCCACTGTTTTGGGTTTAACCGCGTTTCTGCGCGGGTCTCTCTGTGCCTTGCAGCTACGCCGTGTCGAGGAAGATCGAGCCTTTCTACAAGGGAGGGAGAGTCCAGGTAATGTCCGACCCGTGGCAGGTTTGGGGACAAACCCTCTCCCGGATTTGCGGCATTCCTGCTTCCCGTTCCCTTTCCTCCAGGTAAACCGAGATGGGAAGTTCATGTTCTGCCCCTGCGGGAGCAAGCTCAATATCATTGAGGTGGAAACGGGAGCTCTGCAGAGCCTCCAGCAGGTGAGGGGGGGTCCAGGCTCCGTGGCTGGTGGTGAAACCTCTGAGGGCTCTCAGAGGCTCCTGAGGTGTTTCACTGCTGTTGATCTAAAGCTCCCCAGAGCGAGGAGCAGAGGGGAAGATGAGGAGGTTCTAAACACAGGAAGATGCCACTTGTGTTGTCCCTAAGTGCAGCTGGGATGCTGCTGTGCTCAGCACCAGCAGAAGCGCATAGAGAAGGGACCTGTGAGGGCCTCCATGAGTGGTTTAGCCATGGGGTTTTACCTTTTGTTTTCATAGGATGAGGAAGAGGACATCACTGCGTTTGTTGTTAGTCCTGATGATGAGGTATGTGTTTGCTTTGTGGGTTTCTTTGCTGTTCTGTCAGGTCTGATAAAGCTAGTGAAAGCTGAAGGCTGCTCTGCATGTGCTTCCGGAGATCTCTATGGAGGTGCTTCCTTCTGTCTCCCCTCTGGGTTTGAGTCAGAGGAACACCGAGAGACTGAGCTTTAAATCACATCAACTGGCATTTCTATGCTGTGTACACAGGGACTGAAAGAAACTGAACTCAAATTAGTGGTTCACTGTGCTTTCCTTCCCCTTGCCCTTGCACAGATCCTTGTGACGGGGAGCCGGGCGCTGCTGCTCAAGCAGTGGAACTGGCGAGAGAACCAGTGTGTCCGCACGTGGAAGGCCGTGCACATAGCACCTGTGGCTGCCATGGCCTTTGACTCTACCTCAACGCTGCTGGCCACAGGTATGGGCCTACCTCCTGCTCACACGGTAGGGAGGATATCGAGTGGCCCTTCAGCTTCTGAATAATTCAGCTGAGCTGGACACAGCCCGAGGTAGCGATCTCCTGAGGTCAGGCAGAGCCAGAGGAGGTTCTATTTGGATAGAAATGATGTCTTGGCAGACAGCAAGAAATCCTTTCAATGTTGTATCTAAAGTATATAGAGTAAAATGCTGATAAATGTCAAGCATCTGTGAGACAGTGCAGTGTAGTTATCCTGGTGTAGAACAGGGACTCCTGGATGTGGAGGAGATCAGGCATTACCTGTGACTTCCTTGTACTTAGGTCTGCCTCTGAGCTGTCAGGTTTTGTCCACCTCTCTGAAGGTATAAGGTGCTCCCTGGGCTCCTCTTGCTGTGGGTGGTTGTTATTGGATTCATTTTTCCTTCTGCTGCCTTTGTAATCCATGAAACTTTACAGTTGCTGATATGTTGGATCTCTTCTCTCTCCATAGTTCATTCTTACATGCTCTTCTTTTCCTAGGTGGCTGTGACAGCACTATTAAGATCTGGGATATGATCAAACAGTACTGCACACACAACCTAAAAGGATCTTCAGGAGTTGTACAGTAAGGACAAGTCATATTTGTCCATCACTGGTGTTCGTGTAGTGCTTGGATGCTGGGATTGATGTGAAATGCCTTGAGTTAATGGAATATAAAGGCCCATTCCAAGCAGGTTCCAGCCTTTTCTGCTTCCTGACTTGTGAGATGTGTAGGGAAGGAGCAGGGCTATGACTGACCTTATCCCAGAGAGAAAAGGGTTTGATCAAGGAATTTGTTGGGATATAAATGGAATATCTGCGCTTGCTAATGGATGTACTTTAAGAACATGAAAAGACTGTCAAAGATCAGTTGTAAATGGGTGGCAGAGGAATGAAGTCCTACCAAAAAGTCCTCTTACACATCAGTGTCAATCTATCAAACTCTCTGTAGAATGCATATTTGCTTAAATGATAGGCTAATGGCACATAGTTTATTCCTGTCCCATTCAAGTGCATCTCTTCCTGTCCAGCCTTGTGGCGTTCCACCCTGATATGTCCCGTCTGCAACTCTTCTCCTCCTCAATTGACTACAAAATCCGCATCTGGGACCTGAATTCCAGCAAGTGCATTGCTGTGTTGGATGGACACTTCAGTGCTGTCACCTCACTGGCATTTGCAGATGGAAACACGCTCCTTAGGTAAAAGTTCGTAGAGTTTTAGCCTGTCTGTCCCCTTCAGCTGCCAGAGACTGGGGGTTTCTTTAGGGTCTGGGAAGGTTTTGTGAAGAGAAGCAAACTACAAGTATTTAATGTCTGCTTGACGGGTGTTTCTGGTAGTATCCTGTGCTGCCATATGGAAGGCTGGTGCTTTCTTTCACATGGGCCCCTTCAGAGAGGTCTTGAACCCCCCCACAGTTCCAAACTGGCACTCAGAGCTTGAGTTCTCAGTCTGAGTTGAATGGATTTAGCACTGAAACTGCTCTTTTACCTTCCAGTTCTGGCCGGGATAAAATCTGCATCGTGTGGGACCTGAAAACCAGAGAAAACAAACACACTGTCCCTGTCTATGAGGTGAAGTTGCATTTCGCTTATTCCTCTGAGACCCTTTGCAGTTTCTAGCTCAGCCCTACAGTACCTCTCCCTCTTTAGCTTCCTCTGTATGGTGAAAGCAGGTTTCTCCCCCTCATACTTCCCAAAGGCCTTAAAACTCTGTGTCTAAAGCTCTTCATTTTCTTCTCTTTGCTTGGTGTGGTTGTGCCTGGGCAGTCAAGGAAATACATGCCATTGCTGCCTCCACTCCCCCAGTGCTAGAGGAGGGAAGGACACTTATGTCAAACCTTCCTTCTCTCGCTGTATTCACTGCCTGTCCTCAGTAGCTGTGCAGTCCAGGGCAGTAGTTTGGATGTTGTGTGTGTGTCAGCACTAGCAGGCTGTTCACAGCTCTGGTTTCTGAATTGGGACCTCAGTCTCTTGTGCTCAGCTGGTGCTTGGCCAATTCATTTGCAGAGTGTGGAGGCTGCTGTCTTGTTACCAGAAAAGGGAGATTTCTCTCAGCTGGGTGTGAAGAAACAAGGGTTGCACTTTGTCACAGCTGGCAGCAAAGGTGAGTGTCCTGGTGTGTCACTGCCAGATTTGGGGGCTGAGGAAGGATGGTACTTAGGACACTGCATTGCCAGTATTCCTGGGATGGGTGTTCTTTGGGTGGCAGAATCCTTGGGCTGAATTCCTGATGGCTGGAAAGCAGAGCCTTCTCCTGAATCCAACAGCAGTAAATGAGCAGGATTGATCAAGTGTGCTGTGGAGCTTTATCTATGTGTGCTTTCAAACTGCAATGAAGTTTGGTTTGGACAGCAGAAAAACTTTGTGGCCCTTTGCTTCTGTGACTGGATCTCTTCATAGTCCTGCCGTAAAGCTGCTGAGCAATTTCCAGTAGGCAAGGCCAGAGTTTATGTTTTTTGGACGATCACTGTCTAAAACAACAGGTAATTTATATCTGTATTTTTATCAGGTATCCTGAAAGTTTGGGAAGTGGCTACAGCTGCTTGTGTGTATTCTCAGCCTGTGCCCTTTGAGCTGAAGGAGGAGGCTAGCGAGCACAGTGTCACCCAGTGCATGCTGGTGCCTGAGAGAAATGAGATTGTCACAGTGTCTGTGGAACACAACATTCTTTTCTATGATGCTCAAACTCTTCAGCTCAGGAAGCAGGTAACAACCCTTAGCCTCCTTTTTCTTCTTCCTTTATCCTTTCTTTGGGATCAGCTCTGCTTCTGGGGAAAGCGCGATGCCATTCAGTACTTCTCTAACCAGCTCTTCGCTGTTCCACTGTTTCTGTTCTGCCATCCTTAGCTTGCAGGTTACAACGATGAGGTTCTGGATGTGAAGTTCCTTGGGCCTGCTGATTCTCACATTGTTGTGGCTACCAATAGCCCTCAGCTGAAGGTGTTTGAACTGGCAACGTCACACTGCCAGATCCTCTATGGCCACACAGGTCAGTGGTCAGCTCTGATGCGGATGGGTGAGAGATGCACAAGTATAGCTTGATCTCTCACAACCCACGTGTGCAGACTGGAGTCTTTGAGTTTTCTAGAACAGCATCATCAGAGGTTTTGGAGTTGTGTGGAGAAAGGATCTGTTTTGCTGTCCTGGGTTTGCAAGCATGTGTTTTCTTTTTCTGGGTCTCTCTGTTCAGTCCCTTTCACTAGCAGTGAGATTACTTTAAATTGGAGCTCAAGATGCAGGTATGAGTGCAGTTTTCTGGCTGCAAGTGGTGGGCTTGCACCAGCAGCAGAAGCAGCCAGTCACCGTGTAGTGAGTGTGGACACATTGTGTCCCAAACCTGTTCCCAGTCACAAAGTGGAGAACTCGTCACTTCCCCATTAATTCTAGTTTCAGTATTACTTTGCATCTAACAGGTTTTTCTTCTGTTTAGAAACAATTCTTGCTCTGGATGTCTTCAGAAAAGGCCTGATGTTCGTCAGCTGTGCTAAGGTGTGTTCTTTTTCTTCATTAAACCCTTCATTCCTAGTGATCTTTATGGGCAGAGTTGTATTCCTTCTTGGTGCTCCAGATAGGGCAGAATTCCTGTCTGCTACATCCCTCCAAAATGAGGTTCTTCCATTACCCCTTTTTAACATCCCTAGGGAAATGTGATTGTATTTTATCAGCCTGAAAGGAGATGTCTCATTCTCTGAGCATTTTGGCTTTGCATTAAAGTTCAGAGATAGCATTAGTGTGAGGCTGATGGGGAGCTGTGTGTAAAATCTCTTGGAAACAAAGGTGCCAAGTGTTCAGATACACCCAGAAATAAACCTCCATGCTGGCATCCCAGACTGCAGTGCACTGTTTGGCTACATCTGCCCTCACCTGCTCTGATGGATGCAGGCAAAGGATCAAGCTCATGGATGTGGTGACTGCATGGGGAACTGATCACTGTCCAAAAAGCACAGTGGGTTCTGTTCTCTCCCGTTCCAGGACAAAAGCATTCGAGTCTGGAGGATGAACAAAGATGGAAGGGTGATCTGTGTTGCCCAAGGACTGGGTCATGCTCATGGGGTTGGTGCTGTCGCTTGCTCAAGGTAATACAAATCAGACAAGGGTTTCCCTTTGCAAGCATGAGGCACAGGAGGAGAAGGCCTTTGTTCTGTGTAGGTGAAGTTTCTTTACACCTGACATGTTTATTCCTTTCAGACTGAAAGAAAGGTTCATAGTAACCAGCAGCCAGGACTGCACAATCAAGATCTGGAAAATCCCTGAGTCTCTCACTTCCAAAGCAAAAGCAGCCTTGATCTCCTGCCCAGAAACCCTTCATGCAAAAGTGACTGAGAGGGGTCATAACAAGGTAATGCTCCACCCGATCTCAGAACATGCTTTTAGTACTTACATCTTCCCCTCCTGTGTTGCACTCTGCATTTATTACCTTTCCAACGGCTAAAGCAAAGGCTTAAACTGCTTTGTACTCTCTGTGTGCCTTCCCTAGGACATAAACAGTGTGACAGTGTCTCCAAATGACAAGCTGATTGCCACAGGCTCGCAGGACCGGCTGGCCAAGCTCTGGTCCTGCTCTGACTGCTCTTTGCTGGGTGTCTTCACTGGACATAAGCGTGGGATCTGGTGTGTGCAGTTCTCCCCAGTGGATCAGGTCTTGGCCACCTCTTCAGCAGATGGGACCCTGAAGCTTTGGGGTATTCGGGACTTCAGCTGTCTGAAGGTAATGAGAATCACACTGCCCCTTGCTCTAGGCAACCCTTGTGTGCTACAGGGCTTGATTAAAGCTGCTTCGAAATAGAATGTGCTGGTTAATGCAGCTGAAATATAGCAACATGCTAAAGGAAGAGAACTGTCCAGATCTGGCCTTTTTCTCCTAGGTCTGTGAGGATAGATGCTGCTTTTTGGAACTTATTTGGGCTTCAGGAGTAAATATTACCCTCTTGGAAGAGGTCTCTCTCAAAGCCTGGCAACAGCTCCAGCGCTTCTGAGCTTTCTTTCTGTTTTCAGACCTTTGAAGGTCACGATGCCTCTGTACTGAAGATCATCTTTGTCAGCCGAGGAACACAGCTACTCAGCAGGTAAGTGCCTGCACCAGGAGTCTGGAGAAGATGCTAAAACTAGTCGGAAGGAGAAACCTCTTTGCTGGTATCAGCAACAGGAGGGAAGGGTCTTATGCATGTGATGGATTTAGTTTTGTAATGACTGATAGGAAAATGCCATGTTTATGCCAAGCTGTCTCCAGGGGCTGAATTATCCCCTCCAGCTACACAGTAGATTCTAGTGAGCTGCTGGCTTGGTGACGCACACTATAGTTAGTGCATGAGAGCTGAGGGTGCATCTCATCCTTGGTATTTGTGGTTAATTCTGTTCGAAAGGCATTGGAATGGCACAAATTTATATAGTATTTGAGGTGGGGCAGAGCCAGAGTGAATCTATCCAATGATTCTTTTTGTTGTGTCTCTTTCTCTACCAAAAGTGGTTCTGATGGTCTCCTAAAACTCTGGACAATTAAATCAAATGAGTGTGTGAAAACATTAGATGGTCATGAAAATAAAATCTGGGGTCTTCACTCCAACAAGCAAGATGATATGGTGGTGACAGGATCCACTGACTCCTGCATCACGCTGTGGAAGGTACAGTACAGAGTGTTCCTGTGTTTCTTCTGGGATTAGTGATCAGAATGCAGTTGGAGAGCTCAGGATTCCAGTGGCTCATTCCTCACTGTCCCAGCATGGCATGTGCTCTTTTCTGCACTTAGAAATAGGGTCAGTAAAGCCCATCTGGTGGTTTTGGGGTGTTTTTTGCCACAGTGTATTTCCCCAGGTGACGTTGTAAAAGGAGCAACTGATGAGCCCCAGCAGCCTGCCCAGTGCTGCTGCTCTAAAGGTGCTTTGGAGGGGGTGTGCTGGATTTAACACTGAAGTTTCATGACTTGGAGATGTTGATGCAGAAACTGTTCTCCCAGTCAATTGGTGGCTAAATCAAAATTCATCTGTGTTAAAGCAAGATTTGACAAAGTTGTATCCTGGTTTTTAATAGGATGTCACTGAAATTGAAGAGAAAGAAGCTCAAGCTAAACAGGAGGAGCAGATTATTAAGTAAGTTGATCCTGTGCAATGACAAGGTGTGAAGGACAAACTGTCCAGTGAATCTGTCTGCACCTAGAGCCATCCAGCTCCCTCTGATCCAAACATTACATCATGGAGCTATTCAGAGGCTGGCAAGGCACAGTAGTCTCTTCTACTCTGTAGTTCCTGCAAAGCCTTGCTGTGATACTGGCAGCTTGACAATAGATTAATCTCATGTATATGCACTTCTAAGACAAGAAAGTCAAAACCTGCTTTCAGTTTCTCGTGCTTCAGCCAGCACTGAATAGTTCAGGGAGCCCTTGATTGTGCCAGGGTGATGATGTGCACAGTGAGAGCACTGAGGCATTCACTGGCAGCACCATTGACTTCCTGGTGTTAAACCTTAGCACACTTGCTGCCAAATCTGCTGGTTTCTGTATAAACAGTTTACCAACCAAATGTTTAACTCTCATTTGATCCTGATTTGCTTTCTAGAGAACAAGAGCTTTCTAACCTGCTTCATGAGAAAAGATACCTCAAAGCTTTAGGGTTGGCAGTCTCTCTGGATCGGCCACACACGGTGTTGATGGTCATCAAAGGTGAGTCCACGTTGTGCTCTGAAGGCCCTTGTCTGCCCTCTCGGCCTTTCAGAACATCTCTTCCAGTAGAAAACTACTAATTGTCTGAAAGCCCCAGTTTTCCCCTTCTCCTATGACTCCTCTTTTCCTAAGTGGGATGACTGCAGATAACAGAGGGTCTCCCATGAGTGCAGGGGCTGGACTTTTGCACAGGACTCTTCATTTCTGTTTCCTACAGACATCCTCAAGGAAACTGATGGGAGAAAACACTTGGAAGAGAACATTGTTAGGCTCCGAAAGGATCAGAAAGGTTTGTTGAAACATGGTTGAAGTGCTAAAACCTTTACGTTGTCCTTGCTGACAGCTCAAGAAAGGGTTCTGGGTATATTTGTTCTGCCCTGAGCTCATCAGTCACAATGCAACTGGCAACGTGTGCAGATTTCCTTCTTCCCTAGAGGCTGTGTTAGCATTCCTGGTGACATGGAATACCAACTCCCGGAACTGCCACGAGGCCCAGGCTGTTGTTGAAACGCTCTTGAAGCATGAAGCACCAGAGACCCTCCTGCAGTACTCGGGCATTAAACCTGCTGTGGAGTCCCTGCTGCCCTACACTGGTGAGTCGCGCTGCAGGAGCAGTGAGCCTCGGACTCCTCATGGTGTGAACATTCCCTGTTTGCCTTGGTTTATAGGGAGATTTTCCCTGTTCCGGTGAGCAAGGGTGGCTTTTCTCTCTCTGCAGAGCGCCATTTCCAGAGGCTGAGCCGATTGCTACAGGCCACCATGTTCATTGACTTCATGTGGCAAAACATGAGGCTGGGTGATACAGCCCATCAGGAAGATGTGACTCTGTGAGCCTGATCCTGCCAGTGGCCCTTCCCAGAGAGAAGAGCCTGACCTGATTCCTGCCAGGGATGGCAATTGGACTGCTCCTGTGTTTTATAATAAATTTATTAAGTTTTGATTTCTACTACATGTCCAATATTTCATTCTCCTTGGGCTTAATGAGAGGTAAGGGTCATTTGTTTGTTCAAGCTGTGGTTTCCCTTTGTATCTTCATGCCCCAAGTTTTTATGCCCAAACACTTAAAGAACACTTAGTTTGGAGGAAGGGCAGAACCTGGCTTTTTACTGGGGATTTAAAGACTTTATGGAGTTCAAAGATGCTACTGGCAATGTTATATCCAAAGCCCAGTGGGGCAGTGGAAGTATAAAACCCAAGCATCTTCATAATATCTTCATAGATATTTAACTGCTTTATTTTGGAGACGATGTATAAAAGTTAGAACAACAGCCACCTCACAAGTTGGTTAAACTGCTTGTTATAAAAGATATTTGGGAGAATAGCTAAAATTAAAGTAACAATATCTATAAAAGTGTTAAGTTTTTCTGTAACTATTCTTCTAACTCAGTTCTATCAGATGAGTTTAGGGTGAGGATTTCAGTAACTCACAGACCTCCGTGAAACGGGAACGTTTTGCTCCTAAAAATGGGATCTGGCCCCTGCCCCAGCTGGGAAGGAAGCTGTGTTACAACCACTTGTTTCTGTGCCTGCATAGTTAGCGCTGTAGGGAACAGTCAGAGGTGAGGGTTCCACCCAACAGGTACTTCTGTTCACAGCCACTCCGCAGCTCCAGTCAGTTCATGTATTTGAGGGTCAGTTCTGCTCTGTCCATGTTGATTTAAACTTTAAACAAACCAAAACTCCCAAACAAACACCAAAAATCAAAGAGTTTTATAAAAATGTGTAAAATAGGGGGTTCGAGTAAATGACATTCACATGGCAGTATCATCCCACCCATACCAATAATGGTAGCTCTGGATTTCACCAAGTCCCTCATTGTCTGGGTTTTTCACTCATTCCTCTGCTCTCCTGGTGGCTGCAGCATGGGGAGTAATGCAGGAATGAGTGTGAATACCTGCCGGAGGGAGAATTAACTATGTTCAAAGTGACCTCTGACTTATACAGGAGCTGCCTTGACTCCCCTGTAAGTTAAACAACTAAATCCTCCAGTACAGCCACTCCCCGGAGTTCCTTGGGATCTAACAGTATCCTTGGATAATGATGCTGCTGCTCCAGGGCTCCCATGGGGGGTGTTAGTGATGAGGGGATGCCTGCTCCAGGGCTGGATCCGTGCCTCCTGGAACGCATGCTGGAGCCAGGGTACAGAGCCTGGAGCACTGCACCGCACGCTTGGTCACCGTACTGCACCTCTGCAGGATCTCCTGGGCCGAGGGGCGTGCGGGCACCTTGGGGACACAAGTGGCCATGTCTGGGTCAGTGAGGGAGGAGCTGAGATCAGCTGCAGATGACTCCACAAAGCCGGAATCGTTCCTGTCCCTGGGGGTGAGGCGTGGAGACTTGGTGCTGTGCATGGCCAAGGCATGTCCCAGGGGAGGGTTCCGGGCCTGCTCCACTTCAGGCAGGGATCTTGACAGGTCAGGCTGCCAGCTCAGCTGTCCATCCTGCTCGCTGCTGCTCCCCGAGCTGAGGGATGTGCTCTCTGATTCCAAGTCTGGGGTGGAGCTGGCCCTGGGTAGAGACCTTGATCTGCCTCTCAGAGAGCTCAGATCCTCTTCACAGTCAAGGGAAGAGCAAGCCTGGACCCTGTGCTCACCCAGAGGCTGTGGAGCCATCAGGGAGGAGCAAAGGTTTGGGGTGGAGATGTTGAGCCCACAGTTTATGATGGTCTGGAGCTTGTGGTGGGGGTTCTTGTAGGGTTGGAGGCACATGGAGGGCAGGTAGCCAGTACAGTTGTTGTATCTGAGGGGGATGGATGAAAAGCAACACTGGAAAGAGCCCTTCTCCCAGTTCAGATCGAGGGGAGGCAGGTGAGGGCTCGACTCAATACTGAGATGGAGTGTGAGGAAAGGGAAACCATCCCTAGCCAAGGGCAGTCAGCTCAGGGGGAGCTCCTTGGCACCCTACTTGAGGAGTGAGCAAGATACTCGTGCAGCAGGCAACCAGTTCCCTCAAGGAATGAAAGGTTTGGAAAAGCCTTCTTACCGGATAAGCCACCAGCCGTCCTGGGATTTCCTGACCACCTCCACCACGACTCCATTGTTCAGGGAGAGCTCATCTGCCTTCTGAGACTCATAGGCCCTCACAACGAAGTACAGGCTGCCTGCAGAAAGCGGGAGAGGTTGGGCTTGCCTTGAGGGGAAAATGCCTCCATCCTTGTATTTTGAAGGAGGAATGTGGGGTCCCAGGGAGCCAACAGCAGACTTACCCTCCTTGTCTGAGCAGAAGGCATTCTGGATGTCCTTGTGGACATCAATCTCTTCCAGGTAGGAGGCTGGGAACCAGGCTATCTGCTTGTCTGCATTCTCCACTAACCACCACCCTGCAGCAAACAGCGAAGAAAGGGTTTTAACAGCCTGGTGATGACCATAATCCCTGCTCTGCCATAAGAGACAGGACATTGTGCAGAGCAGCTCAGTACCTGGCTGGTGCTGCACTGACACTTGGTTCTTCCCTCCTGTGTAAATCCAGGTGAGCACACCATGTACAAAACCCCCATGAAACCCTGTGAATCCATCTCCACCATTCCTCCCTGCAACTGAAGATTCCCAATCAAACATACCAGTCATGTCCTTGATTAACACTTCAACTATTTCCTTCTTAGTGACTTTGAAACTCTTGTTCTTTGTGTCTTTGGTTTCGAAGATTTCGATGCAACGGTAGCTCTGGGAGGCCTGAGGCCACGTAATACAGGAGGGCTGCTGCTGCCGCGGCTGTGACTGGGCTTTCTTCTCCCCTCCAATGTCTGATGGCATGATCACAACACTGCAAAGTGAAGTTCAATATCTGCTTACTGAAAACTCACACAGGAGGTTGAGTTTAGCATTCATTTTGGTCAAATCATCAAGCAGCAGGCTCAGAAAATGCTCAGGCATCAGAAACAACATAAGCATGCATTAGAGCAGTCAGTAGAGCTTCCCTGCTCTGCTGTTCTGGAGTTTAACTCTGCTAATGTATTCTCCTCTATCTTTATCCCGTAACATTTCTGTTTCATGAAGACACTACAAATATGATTCCGTACCTGTTCTCAGGAAAGGAGGGATCAAGGTCTTGGGTCTGTGCCTTGAAAAACTGAATCACATCTTCACCCTGGGAGATTTTGGCAGCCATTTTCAGCAGCTCCCGGGAATAAGTTTCCAGCAGTTTCAGGATCTCCAGGCACCTGTCTGGCTTCCCACTCCTCCTCTGCTTTGCATTTGCATCTTTAAAATCAGAAGAGCAAAGTTGGTGTAAGGTAACAACTGCTCTGATCTGTAACAGACCAAAGCAAGCTGCTGTAACCCTAGTTCTAGGTGCCAAGAGCAGGAGCAAGCACTTAATCTGCTTCAGAGGAGGGTCAGAGACTGAAGTCTGTGTCATCTGTTACAACTGTCCCCAACAGCTCTGTTGTGTTTGTGGGTCTATCAGAGATTTGTTCTCACCTTTAAACCTGGGCAGTGTCCGGTCAGATCTCTTGAGCGAGCCACTCTCAATGGGGAATTTTCTCTTCAGCTCTTTCTAACAGCAAAGAGAAGGAAAGAACAGTGGTGCTTTGCAGCCCTCACACATTGCTGTGCTCCTTCCTTCTCCTCACCCTATTCTCTGGGAGATATTCACTTACATGGAATCTCTTAAAGTCCTTAAATGTCCGGTAGATGAGAATGTTGGTCTGATCTGACCAGGACACAAACATCATGTAGTTCTGGAAAGAAAAAAAGGAAAAGAAATGTATTTTTAATCACAGCTTCACTATCAGGTGCTTTCAAGCAACCATCATTTGCCAGGGGCTTATGTGGTTTAGTGCTAGCTTCAGGCTGCGAGATTGTCACATCCAAAGATCAAAGTAAACATTAGACCTACAGCAATATTTCCTTAATTTTAGGGCCCCAAATGGATATTCAACAAATTGCTGTTGAAACCAGAGGAATTTTATGACAGTGTGAGCAGAAAGAGAGCAGAATCCAAGGTCTCAGTTTTCTTGTGATGCTAAGATACTATGATTGAAAAACAAGTCTAGGAGCCCCCTGTCCTACATCACAAAGCTCTAATCCCAACCCTGCAGGGAAATAAGCAAACATGCCTCTGTAAGAGCAGCTCAGAAAGCCCTCTGGTGTCTCAGTCTGTAAAAAATATTTAAGGAGTAAAATAAATAAATCAAAAGAAACCCCAATATTAAAGTACCTTCTGCTTTCTGCATTGCATCAAGCCGACAGCCTTCACATCCACTGGGTACCTGATGCAGCTCATCCTCCCCAGCCTCTCCTCCCTCCCTAGGGCAACTGGAGGCTGAGCAGAGATGTGGCTCCAGACACCACTCCAGTGATTAAATACCCTGGAGCAGGAGGCTGGAACAGGAGGCAGGGCACAGGCGTTCCCGCTTCCTCCTCCACCCACTAACATGGTAGAAATTCCATAGTTTGGCAAACTATTGCGTGCCTTTTACCTGCTCTGAACGTCTAAATACTCCCAGTGCAGATGCAGGGGCAGAGTTCAGAGGGCTGGGAGGGAATCATCTTACCTTACCTTATCTTATTACATCACATCCTTACCAGAACCCTGCCAGGAAGCAAGCCTGGCCCTGTGCCTGTCCCCTTTATCATCCCTGGGTGGCAGGAGGTCACTGGAGTAGTGATACCTGCTCTGCACCGAAGTGCATTTTCAGGGATGGACATGTTGTGTTGATGCCTATGTTGTCATATATGTTACATATGGCAATATCTACATATATAACATATATATATGTATATAACACATATAACGTGTTATATGCAGCTGCACTCCCACCAGCCCCAAAGCCCAGTTCACACCATGGCTTGTTGTAAAGCACAAATTAAGCACAACTTGATTACAGATCTCATTTCTTTAGTGCTTTGTCCCATCTGCTAAAACACTTTAAGTGGATTTCTGGTAGCTTTGCATGCTCTTAGAACTTAGTGGGAGATGCTGATGCAAATGTTGCTGGGCAAAGGATGAACAAACACATCCCCAGGGCACAACTGGAAAAGTCCCAAAGCTTCTTGAGTGTAAATACACGATGGAAACTTGGCTCCAAGTGCTGTGCACCCCATCCTGCATCAAGGATCCCCATACACACCCAGAGGCATTGCAGGCCCCATAATTGCAGCCCTGAAAGCCTGTCTTTCACTACACATGCCTTTAGCGTGCCTCAGGTTATGACTTGGCTGATGGGCAGCGTGTGATCAAAATGCCTTCTCTGTCCCCCCTTCTCCTCTTCTTTGATGAAGCCTGAATTGAAACGTTATCACTACTGGAGCCCAAATTGAAAGCTCAGCCCTGCCTTCCCTTTCATTTTCCAATTATACCTGGTGTCCCAAATCCCTCGGCAGCAGCTGCAGATGATCTTTCATCTACCAGCCACCCCCCTCAGAATCTGAATAGGAAAGGAAACAAGATTCCTTTTGGATAGCCAGAAAAAATGATGAGTAGGGCCTTGGTTTGTGTTTTGTGAGCACGGGGAGTTACACCTGCACAGCAGGATGGCAGTTTCTAGGGCCAGAGGAAGAGTTTTCATTCCAGTTCAATCTATTGCTGCATTATCGTTGCCTTGTTATTGTCAAGTGTGATGTCATGAAACTGCTCAAGAGACTGATCTAAGAGTCACATCATCTCAACGGAGTGACGTTAACTGCAGAAGCAAAGGAAGGGCTGTGTCAGGTTGCTTTTGCATCAGCACAAGTGCTCCTCCACAGCATCACTCCAAGCCCTGAGAGCTTGGCACCATCAATACTGGGAGTGATGAAGAACTGATTAGAAGCCATTAATTCCACTGCATTTGAGCACACTTACCAAAACCTCCAGACTCCAACCATTTTCCTGACATTGTCAAGTTTACTCAGTGTTTTCTACTACTTCCATGTTGTCCTGTCATAAACGGGTACCTCCATGTGCAATTATTAACCATAGGGGAGGAGTGGTCTGCCTGGAAAAAGTAAGACTTAGCAAATATTGCTGGGCACTGCTATTTCATTGCTAGCGTTTATTTACACAGGTTTTGAGGAGAGCAGTTACTTTTTTCATTAAGCAGTTTACAAGGTACAAAAGAGATCATAAATTAACAAGTCATATATAGGAGTAGACTGTCCATCTTTGACAAGCTTTCCTCCATAATAAAACTGTTGGTTTGCAGCCTGCTGTAAAACCAAAGAAAAAAGAAATGGAGAAGAAAGCCACACATGCCTTGCAAAGGTGGAACTCTGCCTCTGGCTATGCCAGGAGCATCACTACTGCCATAAAGAGCTGCTCTGGGTATATGAAATACTGGTTTTGCCAGAGAAAGGGACTAAGGTGTAATCATGGGGAGTCCCACCAGAGTTCCTGCCCCAAACAGCCCACCCTGAAGGACAGGGCAGGACATCCAGTGGCTCTGGGGAGTCCCCAGCCACCCAGGCTGCCCCCTCTGCTGTCTCAAATACAAGACCAGCTTCCTTCCACTGAGCGTGAAACACAGAGGGTCTGGTTTTCATGTCATTTCAGTATGGATCAGGATTAACTTAATCCAGTGTGCTTACAGCAGCCTCGTAAGCAGAGACAAGTGCCTAGTAAGACAAGTGCCTGGATCAATACTTTGCAGAACTAAATGAGAGCCAGAAGTAGAGTTCAAGTGTGCAAATGCTTGGGACAGCCAAAGGCAACTCTTCACAGCTCCACCACAGCCATTTTCCAAGTCTGACAAGCCATGGCCTTGTCACAAATGCCCACACATGAAAAGAGGAGAAGCCCTGTTATGAACATCCTTTACCATGTACATAAGTCAGGTCTGGGCTGGTTAGTGACCTGTAGATGGCTGAATATCGGTGAGGCTCTAAATCATTTCTCTTCCTATGCCCGGAACAGGGGGAACTGCTAGAGGTTAGACTCACCAGGGAAAGACAAAGAGAGAAAAAGTTCTCAAACCACCCGTGAGAAACTACAGCTGCAAGAAGGAGATAAGGAAAGGAGCCACAGGCACAGCCAGGGGAGCCTCGCCTGGAATGATGCCAGTAGGAAAGCTTCGTCTTTTCCCACCATCACCTTCAGGATCAAAACCTGCCCTTTGCTGTTCTTGAAGGTCACCTGTGATAACACATGACCTATCAGCACCTTTAATAAAAAGCTCAGCTGCTAAAAGCTGGTTTGAAGAGTACAAAGAGGTTTTAGACTTCAAATAAATAGATAGAGAGCCTCTTATTTAAAAAAATATCAGAATAAAAAATCAGAGATTGGAGTTGACAAAATCATCCTTCAGCTCCTGAACAAAGGAAGCAGTTGAACTTTCACACAGGCTGAGATGAGAGGTTTTGCAATATCTGATCTAGGAGAAGGTATTTCATTTCCTCCTGATTTCAGTAGCTGCTGCAGGCACGAAAGCATTTTTCAGAGGCAGAGGAATCCGATTCAGAAATCCCTTGAGCACACACAGCAGCACTTCTCTGTTTCTGCTGTCCACCAGCTCAGGCTGGTGAGGCAGTGCTTGCTGGAAGGACAACAAAGGAATTCTGCAGTGCTGCTACCTGAGCTGTGTTAGAAACAGCCCCAGCCAGCAAAGCTTCATTCTCACAAGTCCTTGTTCTGCCTTTTCCACAAGGAAACCCCTTGCCAGCATGCATCAGCACTAATGTGGGCAGCAGGTTAGGGGCAGTGATAGTCCCCCTGTACTGAGCACTTGTGAGGCCGCCCTCGAATCCTTTGTTCAGTCTATCACCACAAGAGAGACATTGAGGTGCTGAAGAGAGGCCAGAGAAGGACAATTGAGCTGGTGCAGGGCCTGGAGTACAAGTGTGATGGAGAACGGCTGAGGGCCCTGGGGGGTTCAGTCTGGAGAAGAGAAGGCTCAGGGGGGACCTGATCGCTCCCTACAACTGCCTGAAAGGAGGATGGATCCAGGATGGGGCTGGGCTTTGCTCCCAAGGAAAAAGGGATACACCAGGGAATGGTCTCAAGTTGCACCAGGGGAGGTTTAGAGTGGATATTAGGAAAAGTTTCTTCCATGAAAAGGTTGTCAAGCACTGGAACAGGCTGCCCAGGACAGTGGTGGAGTCACCGTCCCTGATGGTACCTAAAAGACATGTAGATGCGTCACCTGGGGACATGGGTTAGTGGTGGGCTTGGCAGCGCTGGGTTAACAGCTGGACTTAAAGGTCTTTTCCAACCTAAACAATTCTATGAGTCCCACTCCTTTTAATCTGCAATCTCCTGTAATAGTCTTATGCTGGGACATCTCTGGTTATTGCCTCCCACAGGAGACCAGGGCTCAGGACATGGGGGTCTTGCTCCTCCCCAGGGCACTGACAGTGAAATCACAGTGTTGCATCAAACTCCCCCAAAGTTCCTAGCAGCCATCTCAGAGGGGTAAGAGGAGTGGAGAAAACTTGGAATGCCTTTGGGATCCAGCTGCCCAGCCCAGGGAGAAAGCTGCCTTTCACAGGTTCGCTTGCTGCCTGAGGCACACTGGACAGGCTGTTTATCAAGCACTTGCTGCAATAACTCCCTTGCTTCATTGTAAAAGTGACATGTTTTTCTAAGGTGATGCAAAGGACAAAAGCATGATTCAATAAGAAAACTTCCATGAAGGATGAGGATGTAACTAAAATTGCTGCAAGAGAAAATTTTCTGCATCATTTCCTACAGAAAAGAAAAAGGTGGTTGATGAGTGTGTTGCCTGGTACGAGTCCACATGTGTGTGTACATGCTGGGCCCCAACTATGGGATGTGAAGGATACAGAAGGCAAGGTTGAGTTTCCAAGGGGTTCTAAGCCCCTGACCTGCACACTCCAAAATCCAGGAGAGGAAAATCCCAACATCCCAACAGCACAACCTGTACTGACAATGGCACGTGAAGCAAGCACCAGAGAACATGTACAAACACTGTTTTCACTTGGGCCAAATCTATTTTTACTTCACACTGAACATGGGGAAGTCTGATCAGAGACAAGACCAGAAACAAGACCATTGTATTACTCCCAGATTAGTAAGAGATTGCTTGTCCTATTCTTACTCTTTCCTCATTCCCCACTGCCGCCAACAAGCACAATATGCAAAATATCTTATCTCTCCACATCACCTTTATTTTCAGAGCAAAGAAAGACCCTTGTGTTCCTTGCCCCCTTCAGAAAACAGGGAAAAGACAATATTTAATCTTCCCTCGTAAGCTTGGGAGGAAGAAGAGTAATGTGGAAGAACTGTTGTTTCATTAATGTTTAATCCTTAATGATTCCACACATTCTCATAGCTATTTTTAGCTGAGAATAATCTTTCTCCACCACCACGGAGATTTACAACTTGCTTTGTCTCTTGCTTTGACCTGCTTCTAGAAAGGAATCACCCCATAATCAGGGAGAGCTGCATTGCTGAGGATTTTGAGCTTTATTTTTCAAGAGCACAAAAGGAACCCCCCAATTTTGCCATGTTTGTGCTCCGAATGCATTAACTGAGTCCATGGATGCTTGGAGAGTCTGGGATGTTGGAGACCAACTGGAGCACAACACACACGAGAGAACTGACTGTGCCAACCTGCAGGAAATAATCAGGCTTTCTTCCTATCCCTGCCATTGCAAATATATACACCACTGCTTGTGTATCCTCATTTTAATCAGATAGAGGATCCACACATAAAAACAGCATAAACAGCAAAATAACATACTGCAGCCTCTGGTATAGACTCCAGATTCGAGCAAGTCAGAGGCTTTGTAAACTCTGTGCCAAGTCTTAGACTATTCTGAGCATGGCTTAATAGCTCTGGATGGATCTGAACTGAGATCAATGTCTCCCCCATTCATTGTCAGTGAAATGTGCCAGTATGGCAGCATGCTCCTTCCTGGAAATAAGGAGATAAATTTACACCTTGGGAAATTCTGCAGGTGATGCATTTCTTGTATACAAACAAAACTGTTCAATATATGATTCACTCACCTGGAAATACACATTATTTTTTCTGTTGTTATTTCCTAGTTGCCTGTAATTTCACAAAGAGCTGCATGACTAATTGCTGGTGCTGGCTTTGTAACTGGTTGGACTTTAAGATTTACATCCTTACATGTAAATACAAGGCATCTTCCTGTTGGTGTGTTCCCCTGGAGAGGGTAACAGTTATATTCAACTGGAACTACCTGCAAAACACAAAAAGTATGGTAAGAATGCTGAGAGGTGCAGGGTTACATTTACCAAGGAACTTTAAATAATTTAATGAAAACTTAGTGTTTAGGGTCCCAAATGAAGCAGGAGCCTCTGAGAATATTATTCATAGAATGCCAGACTGGTTTCGGTTGAATGGACCTTAAAGCTCATCCGGTTCCAACCCGCTGCCACAGACAGGGCCACCTTCCACTCGAGCAGCTTGCTCCAAGCCCCTGTGTCCAACCTGGCCTTGAACACTGCCAGGGATGGGGCAGTCACAGCTTCTCTGGGCAACCTGTGCCAGTTGGACACAGTACTCCATCACCCCTCCTTGGGGTCTCCATTCCCTGGGGCCACTCCTCCTTCATATCGTCTGTCCTTAAGGTCACCCTGTCTTTGTTCAAGAGCTGTATTTAAGCTCAGGCCTTTCTCCTTGCCCAAAACCCACCCTGAATATGCCTGTGCCCATCCTGACTCAACTTTCAGTCTCAGAGGGCTGATGGATGCATATCTGTCCTCAGACAGGGGTCAGCTCCCATTACCTGCCCGTTTCTTCTTCCTTCCCTGTGCATTCCCTGTCAGTTCCCAAGCATGTTTAGCAAGTGCCAAAGATAACAGGAGAACATCAAACAGCAGTCTTCCTCTGAGAAAGGCAAACACACCCTTTTCATGTTCTCAAGCACAGTTTTTACTAATGCTTCCTGGTAATGCCTGTCATTGCTGTCCTAGTTAGGGATTAGGCGGCCCTTAGGAAAAGGCACCTATTTGGCAGATTCAGTGAGCTCTGTGCTGTATTCCTTCCTTTGGATAGAATTACTGAGGCTCTGTGCTGGGATTCAATTAGAGACAGTAAAGTGAATTTCTTTGCTCTGTTTTGAATCAGTGCATCTCTCCATTTTTGTCCTTGCTTGCTTTGGAACAAGATGATGCTGGTGGTGAGAGTGCATGGGGAAAACTGGGAGCATCTTTTCCTAAAGAGCTGACCAACTCTGAGCACAAATCCCTCTGTAAGCAACAGCTTATTTCCAGGTTATGAACTTCTTCCTTTTAAAGAAATATAAATCAGGCTTGTATTTTAACTAACTCAACAAATGAAATCACTAGCAAGAGAGCAAACAGACTGTTAACAGACTGCTTTGACTTAGAAACATCTCTGCAACTATTTAATTGCTGAAGGCTAAGCAATAAAGCACAGCAGGAAATTCCCCAGGTCTCTCCTCCAAATACCAGCAAACCTTTTTTATCTGAATCAAAGGAAAACAATGATGTAATTGACATCATTTAAATATTTATTGGTGGGGAAGGAAAGAAAACTGAAAGAATATATTTTTCCCTACTTGATCTTTCCTTGATGTATGACATGTAGCTATATAGTTGTGTAGAACTTCAACAAAGCCATTTTCAGTAGTTCCTATTCATGTCTCCTCTCCCACCCTCCCAAACAGCAACACAGAAATGTTCTCATGAAATTGCAAATAAATAAGAAATGGAGCATTGATAAACAGGAGGCCCAAAGATGGAGATCCCGATGACTAGCTCAGTGCTACACAGGCCAGGGAACAGATCTGTAAAGCACAGAGGGTTTGAAGTCTTTTTGATGGTAAATCTGTGAAGCATTTCTTTAAAATGATGTATTAACCCACTTAATGGTTTATACCACCTTGTGCTAAATGCATCTGAGGGTAACAGCTAAAAATAAGCAGGGTTTTTCCAGCAACTCCCATACAAACTGTGTCTTTGCAGAACTGGCAGCAGCACAGCACTTACTGTCAGGCATAGACTCAAGAGCATTTCAGATAGGCCTGGACGGGATAGGATGTAGTGAAGTACAGCTGGTTCTAGGGACAGGAGCTGCTAAGGAGAAATGTCCTAGGTCACAACTGCTGAAAGGGAAGAGGAATAGGGACAGGAGGCAAAAGCCTCCAACACAAGATTTCTGAAGCTGATACTTTGTTCTACCTCCATCCTTTCCATACATTTGTTTGTATTAAACAAAATAGTCCTATTTTTCACTTGACCTGCAGGACACGAAGAAGTGAAAAGTGACAGTGGATACGAACTTCCCATTCTAGAGTGCATTGTCCACAATGGGAGACTTACCCTGTGGCCTCAAACCCACCAACAGCATGATGGCGTCAAGGCAAAAAGAAGGGAAAAAGCAAGTCTGTGCTGGTGCCCTCTGACTTTTCATCCTCTGACTCCTGTAAACAGCTTCCCAAGGCCGCTGTGTCTCAGAGGCTGGATGCATGTGTGCTTCAGGGGGTCATACCTGCCAGACTAGAGGATGAATTGGCCCAAAGCTCTATGCGCACTAATTCACCTTTCCAAGGGGTGAGAGACTCCGTCCTGAAGCTGATGCCATGCTGGACCATTGCCCAGGAGCTGGGTCACCATCATCATGTGCAAGGAATCAAAGCAGAGCTGCTGAATGACCCCTCAGGACCAAGGCCTGGGCTGATGTACCCACCCTGGTGCAAAGCGTGCAAATACTCCTGGAAAGAGGTAAGTAAATCCTTCCTCAATCTAGGTTTACAAGCATGCGACAGGTGTTAAAACATGTAAAATATGATACGGGTGTGTTCTGCTACAGTTGCAGGAGTTGGAATGGAGTCATCTGCTTGTTTGCTTTTAAATCACGCTGGTGATCGTATCACTGTGCTGGAGATAACGCTGAGGGGCCCTTCCTCCCCATTGGCAGGTAGGGGAGCTGCAGGAAACCTGGAGAAGGGCTTTGGACAAGGGCCTGTAGGGACAGGCCAGGGGGAATGGCTTTAACCTGCCAGAGGGAATGGCTTTAACCTGCCAGAGGGGAGACTGAGATGAGCTCTTAGGCAGAAGCTCTTCCCTGTGAGGGTGC
>WYDI02028936.1:0-83623 GCA_009867235.2 Psittacus erithacus
TTCTCCAGGCTGAACAGCCCCAACTTTCTCAGCCTGTCTTCATACAGGAGGTGCTCCAGTCCCCTGATCATCCTCATTGTCCTCCTCTGGACTTGTTCCAACAGTTCTGTGTCCTTCTATCTTAAGGTAGTTCATGTGTCCATCAAGCTATTGATGCAGTAACCTGCAACATGAGGTAGGACACCCACGTCTTTCCTGCCTTTTTCTCTTCTATGCTGCTGCTTTTTTAGTTAATAATATAGTTTATTTGATAACTAACCTTTCCTATTTGCCTGTTTGGGACTTAAGGAAAACAAAAAGCTTTTTTTTCCTGGCATGTATTTGCTTGGTCAGCGCATTTTCACCAGCATGAGCAGCTCAGTCTTGAGAAAATACCATTTCTCAGCTGGCCAGCAGAGAGAGCAGTCAGCATTCGGTGGACGGGTTTGGGACGCTTGGCCAGAGCTGCTCTCCTGCCTGCTCTGCCCTGCCAGTACCTGCTGCAGTTAGGAAAAGATAACCCTGACAGGAGTGCAGAGGTGATCTGTGTCTGCAAGGCTGTGGGCAATGTATTGCCCTTGACTGCCTGAGTCTCTAATGCCAGAGCCAGTCCATCCCGTGCATCAAAGGCTATATAGCAGCAGTGTCAAAACACCTACCAATGTTTGGGGATCTGTTCAGCATTCACAATCCCTGCTGAAATGGGAAATCCCTTAGAATATCAGACTAACTGCTTCACTGTCAATTTACAGGCTTCGGAGGCTACATTTATGTACCAGAGATACTGCACTCTGGTCTGTGCTGTGAAGGGGCAGAGAGGCACTGGGTGCATCTATATGAGCCAGAGTCCAGTGTGACAGCCCTGGTCAGGACATTTTGACCTGCATGACACTTCTCACCCCCTCATTGTCCAACCACAGCCTCATGCATGCCCTGAGACACTGTTGCTCTCCAAACATCTACTGTGAAATGACCACCTCTGGGGTCCACTTTCCTTTTGTTAGAATGACTTTGGTGCAAATCTTATCATATTTCATCAAACACAGCTGTGGATTGAATGACCTGAGAAACTGTACCAGGGAATAGTATTTCATCTCCTCTTGAGGTGAAACCTGTCTGGACATCTGGTAATTACCAACTCAGAAATGTGAGGGAGGGAATGTGGTGATTTTCTTCTCCCTTCTGGCTCCCTCCTTATACAAGAGCTGGCCCAGTTGAGGCCAGGGTTAATGGAGCATACCCAGAGAGTGAGTGTCTGGAGACATCTGCTCAGGTTTGCTCAGCAGCTGCGTTCACCCTTTCCGTGTTGCTCAGCTCTAGGTGAAGGCTTTCATTTGTGACCATGGAGGGAGAAGTGAAGCACTCCATACAAATGCAGCCTTTCAACAAGTTAAGTGCAGCTGCACCAGTGGTTCTGGAAAATCTCTCCAGTTTGACCTAAGATAAACAAATATGGTTCCTTAAGTATCCTCAGTGTTTCCTTATACTTACTGTAGGAAATACCCTGGATAGTGAGGGCAGCTAAAGCAAATTCTGCTTGGTTATCCAAGGCCTCTGGCAAGTTCCTGAGTTTCTGAGTGAGCTGAGCCACTTCTTAGGCATGAGGTGTACCAAGCTTCGTTTTATAGTGATAATAATAAGCATTCAAAGGACCCGAGCTGTGAACTGTCACTCACAAAGCCTGAGTTGAAGCGGCTTTATTCACCTGAAGCTCACTTTAAGTGTTTGGTGCTGGTGCAGAGGGCCATGAGCAGGGTATTTCCGAGGAGCTGGATTCCTGACATCATATTACTTAAAAGCAGGAAATGCTCATTTGGCCTGGTTCAGTGTCATACCGGCCTTCCCATGCAAGGCTATATCTGGAACTCAAACACTGCAATAAGGCAGGAATCATTATATGTTATTCCTTTTTAAGCGGCCTACACAGCAAGAAGATGGTAGTTATCTCAGCCTCCCCTTCTTTTTAGTATGCAATTGTGGTGGCGTGCTTCCCACCGTCTCAGCTTGGCTGCTGAAATGGCAGCGCACCAGCTCCGCACTTGGAGCCATCCCGAGAAAACGTTCTGCTGCGGCTTTTAACCATTTAGCTGTAAAGCTCTCTCACTGCTGGGGTGAAGCAAGGGTTTCCAGTCCCTGTTTATAGCCAGTGTAATCAGCTCAGCTATTTATACTGTGCTCATCACAGAGCACTTCGCTGTATGAAATGGTGACAGTTTTATTTATACCAGCACAAAAACAAAGTCATCGCGGATCGAGGAGGCGACATTCAGAGTATTCTTTCCTCACTACGTGACACTCTTCAGCAGCTCAAACTTTTGTCAGCAAAGTCGTGCTCCTATGGAAAAAAATACAGCCCTCTGGAAGGCAGGGATCCCACCAGCCTTTGTCTGCGCTGTGTTTGTGAAAGAAATGGGACTGTTTAGTCAAGAAGCTTCTACCAGCGGCTACCTCGGTATGAACATGCAGCGCTGCCAGCAACGTCCGTGGAGTTGTCTTAGTGCAGCTAAAAGCAGAGTTTGATCTGCTCTGCCAGAGCTACTAAAAATACTTTTTAATATGCTAAGGTATGTGTCTGGCCGGGGCTTGTTTTCAAATGCATCGCTCCATGGAGTTGCGACAAAATAAACGGAGCGCAAGTAGCTCCCTCCAGAGATGCAAAATACCCAGTGCTGCAGGGATCCAGCCTTTCCCCTGCCTTGGTCCCAGCAGAAAGGTGGGAAGAAGGGACTTGGAGGGGATTTGCAGTGCTGTATTTGTCAGAGGTGTTTTACTGGGAAGTTTCCTTAATCCTTGTTCTCATTTAACTTATTTAACAAGTATTAAATAAACACCCCCCCCAGGTGAGGTGTTCCTGAGATCTGAAATGCCAAGCGAGGGGCTTCATTCCCAGCAGAGAAGACCCTCACATGGTCCTGGCAGCCCCTCCAAGCTCACATCATGCACAGGCTGGATCAATCCATGAAAGCAAAGCCCCAGCCTCCCCCTAAAGGCTGTGTGAGCCAGGGTGAAGCAGTTGCCCTCCCAGCAGCTGCAGAGCCCAAGTGGGGCCTTCCTGCTGGTGCTCGCTGTGGTCTTGCTGCTTTGAACCACCACAGAAATCCAGGGCTGTGGAATGGCTCAGCCCAGCCCTGGCCACAAGGGCGCATCCTCAGCCCTTGCCGGGATCATGGCGTCCCTGCTGCCGGGGCTGTGCAGAGGCAGCGCAGGCAGTGGAGGTGGCAGGACATTACCACTTGCTGGGTTTATGGAAATCCTCAGAAACCGGGATTATTTGTGCTCATTCAGTGAGCAAATGCCCTGGTTTAGGGGGTGGAGTCTATAGCAAAAACCCATATGTAGAGGTTGTCCAGTGCTGGGGACATCCGAGGCCCAACGGGTGACAAAAGCACACGTATGGGGTTCAAAAGAGGCATTATCATCTTCACTGTCACTTGGTCTCATCTGAAATGAGAGACGTTGTATCTTGCAGTAAGGTCCTCTGCCCTGCCTGCATAGTGCAGTAGAGCCTACTCCCAGATGATTCAGATAATGTTATAACTACTTCTTGCTGTTGCTTAATGCGTTTGGGGAATGATCTATGGATCTGCAGCGGTACAGACATTAGCACAGCTGGATTAGCAAGTGGGAGCTTTGTTTCGAGCTTTCTGCAGTAAAATACCCCAGCGCTGTGGCACGCAGGCTCACTAGGGTTTCACTGCCAACTGAAGAGAATGAGGGCAAAGGGTGATTAAATATTAAGTGGGATGCAAGATCCCACTGAAGCAGTTAATCTGGTAACCTGAGGATGGGCTGGAGGTAAAGGCGGCTTCCTGGGGGAGATACCTGAGAGGGTATGACAGCAACCAGCAAGAGGAGCTTTGGGGTTCCTCCATCAGTTTCTAATGCCAGGAGACCTCAGGGGTAACATGTGCTCATGGAGAGGGACCCTTGGAATATGTTTATCCTTTTCTATTTGGATTTCCAGCTCCTCCATAAATCAAACACCATTTCTGGCTGCGTTAGACTGTCAAGCAGGCTGTACTTACATCAGGCAGAAGACATTCTGCCTGAAACAGAGAAATAGGTTCATGATTAATACAGAAACATTCCTTCCCCACCACAGGATGAGCTGTGTCCTAAAGCCTCTCCCTCAAGCAAAGCTGCTGCTGACAAGAAAACTGTTGACCTTCTTACACTACAGAGCGAGGCTTTTGAAAGGCGTCTTTATTGTGTGTCCGCATGCCTGCACATGCGTGTCTGCGTGCCTCTCCATGCATGCATACATAGATGGCTTCCTTTGCAGTGGGTATCGGTTCCTGTGCTTGCTGAGCTCACCTCAGCATTAGCAATGAGTGGTGTTAAATTATATCCCCACTGCTCTGTTAGCAGTTGGCTTTTCCTGAGTAGGACCCACACCTTGGCTGCTGCTACCTGCCTGGGTGTGAGTGATGTGAAGGCTCCTGCTCTGCTCCCTCCTCGCTGGCACAATTGTGGGCAAGTAAATCTGGTTAAATCAAGGCCCCTTCCTTTCTGAGGCTCTCAGGCCAGTGTTTTACTGCACTTCCATCATCTGCCCCATCCCATACCCCCTTGGAAACATTGAAAGATGTTATCTTTTCCTGATAATAAGCTATGCCAAAGCTTGGTTCCTTCAGGAGACAAACTGGCAGTGGAAACATTGACAGCCATAGAGGCAAATATTGTCCTGCTTAAAAAACTTTATTTAGCTTGCTCCATCGTGGGAGGAGCTGTTTGTTTGTTGGGTTTTATTTCTCATTTTGGATGGTGCTAAAGACGCCATAAAATTAACTGCAGTATTATTCCAGTGGTTCGTACACTTCATGCGCCTTCGAAATTAAAAGCAACCACGATAAAATGAAGCAAACAAACAGTCCTGAGGAGCCTCTAATCCCTCTCCCCCACGCTCACAGCAGCCACCAAAGCCAGCCGGGGTCCCTGGAGGGCAGGAGTGGCAGACCCTGGGCTGAGCAGGATCCTTGGGAAGGCTTTGTTGCTCTGCCATGGGGATATTAAAGATCCTGGCCCACTGACAGCCTGTGCAGCGAGCGTAAACATTTGGCTCCAGCAAAGAGCTGCAGATGAGAGGCAGGTTGTGCATGAGGTGAAGAGGGGTTTTGTGGCAGCACCTAGCTGAGCAAGGGCTGCAGGTTGGGAGAGGTGGGCACAGGGAGATGCAGCCATCACTGGAGGATGGAGCTGGGCACTTGCTGGGTGCCTCTGCAGCCTCCTGGGGCTCCCGCCTGATGGCTTGTGCTGGGGACAGGGGAAGAGCTTGAGAAAGGCTTGAAAATACATCACTGAGGGCATTGGGGGCCTAAGGAAAGAGCTTGAAGCAGAACTGAAGATGTTCAGCCTGGAGAAGGCTGCGTGGAGACCTCATAGCAGCCTTCCAGTATCTGAAGGGGGCTTATAAGGATGCTGGGGAGGGACTCTTCATTAGGGACTGTAGTGATAGGACAAGGGGTAATGGTCTCAAACTTAAACAGGGGAAGTTTAGATTGGATCTAAGGAAGAAGTTCTTCACTGTGAGGCTGGTGAGGCACTGGAATGGGTTGCCCAAAGAATGCTCCATCCCTGTCAGTGTTCAAGGCCAGGCTGGACATGTTGGGTGGCATGGTTTAGTGTGAGGCATCCTGGCTCATGGCAGGGGAGTTGGAACTGAATGATCTTAAGGTCCTTTCCAACCCAAACTATTCTATGATTCTATGCTTGTAGTGTTGCTTTGGATCATGGTGTGTTACACATCCCAACAGCAGCCATTTTGCAGGGGCAGGGGGGATAAGTGGGTAAAGAGCACCCAGGCCTCCACTTGCCAGCTCTTCCCAAGCGGACCAGCTGCCCACAATCGTTCAGGCTTAATTTCTGTCCTGGGTTCATTGCAACACTCCTTTAAAATCAGGTCTTGCCCCGTTGACAGCCGAGCTGCGGCCTGGGGTCAGCGAGCCCTCAGGCTCCCGCCTTCCAGAAGGGCCAAGCCGAGGGAATGTTGCATTTTTGTAGTCTCTTAACTCAAATAAAGAATAACTAACTTTGTAAATACCAAAGAAATGACCTTGAGGCCCTTGGCAGCCGGGGCAGAAGGGGTGTGAGGCGCTGTTCCGCCCAGGGCTGTTCCAGACCCGCTCTGCCTGCCTCCCGGTGCCGGGGACGGTGCCGCATGGCGGCCGCTCTCTCGCAGCTACGCGTGTATGAGGTGGTTCACTCGGCTCTTTTCTCCCGAGCGTTCAGCGTAAGCAGGGAATAATAAAACGCAGCTTTTCCTCAGGGGCCGGAGGAAACAAATTCCTGCCTGGGTGTAGCTGAGGGCAGAGCCTGGCTCATTATTTTCTATGAAACAATTCCCACGTGGCCTTGTGGAAACCCAGCTCTGTTGGGTTTTTTTCCTTCTCATTTTTCTCCTTCCTTAAACTTTCCAAAACACCCGGCACTAACATATTTTCCCCGGTCACATGTGTCTGCAAGGAGAGAAGAGGTTAAATTCTCCCTTCGTACTATAATGTAATTCATTTCCTGTTTTTCACAACTGTCTAGACACAGATCTAAGGAGCATTAACCCTCAATCCCACCATTGGGTTAAAAATAGAGGTTTTATATATAAAAGTGTGTGGTAAGAGAAAGATTGTATGTTTCTACCTACAACCAGGAGCCAGCTCTTTTCAAGGAGAACCATTTAATTGTCTATAAGCAAGAAAAAAAAAAACCCAAATAAAATACTTTAGTTTTAGAGGTTTAAAAAGGCTCCCGGTCACTTTATATATACACGAGCAGCAGGGACGCATTGATCCCCCTTCATGAGTTATATTTGTCTGGATTTACACCTCCAGCTATATCCAAAAAAGAAAGGATAAATTCCACTTCACTGGGAAAGCTATAATAAGATTGGGAGAAAGTCATTTGGAAGAGAACCCACATTGAAAACCATGGTCAGGTTCTGATGGGAGACCCATGGACAGAATGTCCCCCTGCCGAGGAGGGTGCCCCATACTCCAAGGGTTAAAGCAGTGGCTGTGGTACCAAGAAGCGCCTCATGTTGGCTGCAGTGTGTTAGGGCCCAAACTCCCCAGCATTTAAGTACTTCTTCAGGCATGACCAGATGCAATGGGCTCAAGCTGGATGGTGGTTGGGATGGATGCTGGCCCTAGGCTGAGCCTGGCAATGGCCCCGTGGGTGCACAGCCTCCTCTGACACTCTTCCTGTGGGCTGGGCTGCTGCACCAGGGCGGGAGGAAGGAGAGAAAGAGGTTCCTGGCCTGTGACATGAGCTGAACCCCTCACAAAGTACAGGCTTTGGAGCGAAAAGCGAGGAGAAAACAGGACTGCAGCCGCCCTGGCCCTGGGAGCAGGCAGAGACTGAGGTGGCTTCTAGGCTGTCACTTGTCACACACACCATTCCCATCAATGGTTACCCACAGAGACACCACGTTTTAGGTGCCTCACAAATAACATGGCTGTGAGAACAAGCTTATCTCAGTGCTCAAAAGCCCTGTTAAAATCAGTTGAAAGCCATGCTGTGAAGAGGAGGGACTTGCATTTCCTGCACCGACTGCGTTTCTCTTCTATAGACACAAACCCCACAGGGGTGGTTGTTTATCCAGTGTGTGAAGAGGGCAGTGAGCTCCTTCCCTGCCCTGCCACTGGCCTCCAGCAGTTGCATGAGGACCTCAGCGCCCCACATCATGTCTGCCACCTCAGCCCCAAAACTGCTGGTGCTGCCTCCTGTGTATTCAAGGCCTGTTCTGAGCAGGACTGAAACAATCCAAGGAAAACACATTAAAAAGACATTAGTTTGTTTGTTTTCTACTAAAAAGCACAGCATATTGCACATCGAGAATGGCAAGGGGTGAACGAGTTTCTTTTCCAGCTTAGGGAAGGCCTTTGAACCCACACGAGTTATTTATAGAGCCTTTTAGAAAACAGCTCTCCCATTCCTGCAGTTTTGATGACAGAAGCAGCTTCGGTTTTGTTAAAAATAAAGCAACCCCCTACACAATTGACAGGGGTTCACCCCACGCCCCTTGTGAAGCAGAGAAGCAGAACTGAGAATTGGGGAAAGCTGGGGCAAAGCAGAGTCCTGATCTTAACATTTGGTGTGTGCTTTTCAAACTGCCTTTTGCCCAAACTCTGCTCCTTTGTTAGGCTCCACGTCAGTGAGGATGCTTCAAGGAATTACACAGGGTGACTTGTTATTGATCCAAGTGGAACAGGCTGTCCAGAGAAGCTGTGGCTGCCCCATCCCCGGCAGTGTTGGACAGGGCTTGGAGCAACCTGGTCTAGTGAAAGGCGTCCCTGCCCATGGCAGGGGTTGGAGCTGGATGAGCTTTCAGGTTCCTTCCAACCAAAACTGTGCAGTGACCTCATCCATGCTTCAGGCTGCCTTACCATATATCCCCAAGTGCTCTTAAAGGGTGGAGATGTTAGCAGCAACAACATTAAAGTAGGCACAATCATAGACAGACCTCACTGACGCACCCACCATATTCCTAAAAAGATCAATTATTCCCCTTTAACAACTGAGTCTATTAAAATATGTAGAATTGAGCATTTTCAAGGAAGTTTGTGTAATAAACATGTCTTGACAGCTCTCTTATCCCCATGTTTAAAAGGCTCTGGTCATCTTGCAGACTGCCCCTTATTTCCAAAGCCTTGTGTCTTGGAGGTGCAACCCTCTAACTCTAAACCTGAGGCATAGCGTAACTACAGAAAGACTTATAAAACCACTCAAGCATACCTTGACAGTGCAAATGACATTAAACCCCAAGCATCTGCATTTCATGCTTGTTTTCATAGCTGGTGTATAGCTTTTATCAGGCAAGCAATCCTGTTTTACCATGGTAACTTCTCCTCTTCCAACCTCAGACATTTCATCTGCCTTTTCAACTGCTTTTCCCTCTGTTTACTGGGAGTCCTTATAGTAGGTTCCTATTCACATTCCCTCTGAGCAGGAGTCTGGGCCAGCCTGCTGCAGTCCTAACCAACTAGATGCAATTCTAACTGAAAAAAAGATAAAAATAAGTAATTTGGATAACGTGTCCATGAAAAACAACATTTCCATAAGCCACGGGTTAGAGTTGAAGCTGTCAGACCAGAGTGAGCACTGGTGATCTCTTCTGGGGTAAGTCGCTCCTGTGCTGTGTTCAGAGAACACGAGCTCCACATCACAGCAATGGTTTTGCTAGAAGTAAGGGCTCCATTCACCTCAATCTCCTTCAAGGTCCAATGAAGCAACAGCTCTATCCAGGATGTTCTTCTACTGCCACAACAGCCCAAGTTCTGGATGTTCCTCCTGCATCTGGATGTTCCTCCTTTGCTTATAGTTACCAGAAACGTTAAGTCTGAAAGGTCAACTTCGAAGCAATGAGACGACCAACTCTGTGGTTCACATTGTTTGAACATTTATTGCAATTCAGTGTCAAAAATGTTTTACAAAAATACATTACTGTCTGCACAGAACAGATGTAAAAATCAGAGCTGAACATGCAAGGGAAGAAGAAAAAAAAGTGCAAATTTATAATGGAAGGATTTTAACCACACAATAATATTAAACAGAAGTCTTATATAAGGGATGCCTTTCACTTCATATCATCTCTAGTTACAGCTTTAAGGAAAAACAAAGCAGTACACGCACTCCCTTCCATATACAAGTAGGTACTTACAATTACTGCAGATTAGTTCCTAAAGATGAGCATATTTGCTTTTTCGAATTAAAATGTTCTCTTGGTAGCAGACCCCTTAGCATTCTGTGCAGCACATGATGGCTGAAACAAATATGCAACTTCCACCCTCAGCTGCCCTCCCAGGAGGGGAAGCAGCAATGCGTGGTCAGTGGAGGAGAATCTCTCTCATGTTCAAGGTATTAATACACTAGAGACTGCATGTGTCAGACAAGATGGATTTGTTCTCCCTAGGGCCAGATTCTGCAAAGCTGATTACTGGCACCCAACTTCTATCACATCGTCCTCCAGTGATTTTGTTAAAGGCAGGTAAAGACACTCACACAGCCCAGCAGCCACATGCTGACAGCTTGTGTGACAGTCTTCAGAACCCTTAACAAGCATCTTTATAAGCCATGAGCTGAGAAAAGCAGCACAAGCAGAACACCAGAGACCCGAACCTTGTAACAGCAAGTCTTTATCAATCTAATCAGCCATCAGCTCCACAGGGTGTGTGTTTCTGCAAGCAGGCCAGCTCGGAAGAGTGCCATTTTAATTTAAAGCTATGTCTTTTTGGCAAAGTGCTGATCTATGGGGAAACTGTGCAACGCATTTGTAAGAACAACCGCAAAGGACAATGCTGGTTTGCTATCCTGAGCAGGAGATAAGTGTGAAACAGCACATCTGATTTATGAGCTACATAAGAGAATTTGCAATGTTCCTGCTCTACATCACATTTTAGCTACTAAGGGCCAAGGAATTTTCTGGGCAGGAAAAGGTGGTTTAGTACCTGCATATGCTGTAGAAGGTGAAAGCTTAGCAAAGGTAATCGAAGTCAAACAGAAATGGGGAACACAAACAGTTCAAAACCTGGGGGCAGAGAAAAAGAATACAAAAGATATTCCCATATACAGAAAGTGGCAGGGTGCAAATAAATGTTTACATACAAAGCAGTATCTTCAGAGCAATACAAGTCTTCCTAAGCACTTTACAAAATAAAAGGATCTAGAAACTCCCACAATTAAAAAACAGAAACCCAAACAATACAAGAGAAGGTACACATTTTATGATCAATCTTTACCATACCATAGTTAGTATAAAGGGTTTAAGGTATGTACATCTGAAATTATGCCTCTTGAAGTGGCTATCACATTAAAATGAACTCCAAATGCCTGCCTATTCTAGAAAGCTGAACTGCAGTCCCTGGGATCTCTCCCTTCCTAAGCCACCTCCTTCCCCTGCATGGATCTATTATTCCTCTTCATAACACCATGTTCTACATTGCTGCACTGGTTAACGCATCCTATGAAGATAATGAGATTTCTTTGGATATGCTGGCAGGAAAAAAATAAAAGAGGAAAAACCCCTCCTTCCACTAACTGGAAGGTGAAATGTCATTTGAAAAGAACATTCTATTTCCAAAATACAAGTAAAAGTCTGTTTTCCCTTCACAACGGCTTTGCCACCATTGTCTTAAAATAAAGAGGTCCTTTTTGCACGAGAGCAGCCTCAAACCATCCAGCCTGGAAGCCCCTGTTATCACTGTCAGTTCTGTTACTCTGCCATCCTCAGCCAAGCAGATGCCTTTGCACTGATAAAATACTGATCACTTTGTTTGTAAGTTGTTGGACTAAGGTATTTGGATGCAACAGCATTTCATTTTAAATACAAGAGTATTGAATTCACCACATCTTCCTGTACCAGCCTTTCAAGAAACAATGAGTCTCCCAAAGAGATCAAGGCCTTATATGACACTTGCTCTAGCAGGAGGGCAATGACTGAGGCAGTAACTAAATGAGGCTTATTCTATTTCCTTTTGTTTAGTCCATTTTGTTCTCCAGCAGAGTAGTTGCTTGGTTTTCTGGTGCTTTGGACACAGACAGCAATATCCCAGGACCTCACAAGAGCAACACACAAGTGTTTGTATGTATTAACAAATAATCTTCACCTCTTTGACCCTTTAAGATTATATAGTGCTAATAAATAAAACCCCACCTCTAACTGAAGTTTTACAAATACGAGCCTCAGTTGCACATTATGTTGTGAGCACAACCTGTGGTCTCTGGGCAGAGGACACAGAGTAAACTCTTTGCCCAAGAGCAGTGAAAGGCTGATGGAGACAACAGGTAATGCTCAGACATTCCCAAATCACAGCTAAATGCTGAGATTTTGTCTTGCTGTGTGAGGAATGGATTAGGCTGGGTTCAGACCTGAGCTTGAAATTCACCCAGTGGCACAATCTCACACTGGATAAGTGTCATCTGCTAAGCATGGACTCAGACTACAGAGAACCCCCCAGCATTTCCTACTGAAGTAGCATTGCCTTCCCATCAACGATAGTGAAGTTGGTTCACTGTGGGTGACAAGACAACGGAATAAAACCACCCTAGGTCAGAGCTGGAAACAGATGCTGCCAAGGGGCACAGGTCCTCTCACTTTTAGAAAATGGAGCTACAATGACCTCCAAATACAGTGGCAATGCTTCACTCACTTCACTTGCATGTTTCTGTCCTTAAGATCCTCATTCACAAAGCCAGATTTCAGCCTCATCTACCCACTCTGCGTATGAATATGAATACATGGCATGGGAATGAAAACAAACTGGCCTCCTTCACTTAAACATCCCCCCAAACAAGCACAAGTTCATTTTTCCAGGGTAACAGCTTTTAAATCACTTTCAGTTGACATGAGCATGATCAGCAGGCTTATGCTTTCCACCAGCAAACTGATGGATGTGGCATCAACACCAAGATAAAGCTCCCTGTGCTGCACATGTTTTCTCCTCATCTCTGGAGAGTGCCAAGCTCTGGGCCATGGCTAAGGGTGCACAGGCTCACAGAGCAAAAGCTTGGGTTTGCTGCTGGAAGGCAGACGGGCAGCTCTTGTCAGCATTTTCCTGCTTTTCCTCCCCCATTCCCCAGTGCTCCATCTAGAGGCAGCTTTTTCCCTTTTTGCATTTCTTCCAAGAATATGCAAAGTGATTTAGTTTGCAAAAATGCAAATACTGTCGATTTTTAATATAAACAGCTGCAGAAAAGTGTTGAAAGTCAGTTATAAAAATGTAAAAAAAGGAACAGAATAGCTAACAATAATTAACTCAAGTAGTTCTTCCTGAATTGTCCTGAGTACTCCACTTCCTCACAGTTCTTTGTACATAGTCACATAAATGTTTACCCTTCCAAGGTATCCTGCTTACATCAGCACAGAGAAAGTGCTATACAGGAAATCTGGCAAACAGCAAAACCTTCCATATCTTGTTAGATATGAGCTGGATGCTTCGAGCTCCTCTGTAGGGAAGAGTGAAGCATTGCATGCAACAGAGGAGACATTGAGCCAGATTATGGCCACAGTGAAGTTAGTTCGGCCACTTACTCCACAGGACTGAAAGTTTAGCTCTAGGCTGGTGTTAGATGATCCCATAAAGCAGCTCAGCACTGGAAGTGGAAGGGATTAGGCTGGGTCTTTGGTTATTTCTCTGTGCGAGTAGCAAAGATGCCAAGGGCCATGCTGGAAATCCCTTGCTTACCCCAGTCTTGACTGCTGTTTTTAGGAAAATGCTGACCAGTTTCTTCCTGGGGGCTGGATCAGATGACTTCTGAAGGTCCCTTCCAACCCACACTATTCTATGATTCTATACTGTCTCGCTCATCGCCCTGAACTCCAGTAGTCTTGAAATGATACTGCCAGTCCTCCAGTGACTAAAAACCACATAATTTCACTAGATTGGATGGTCCAGTTCTCCCTGTATTTTACCTGCCCCAAGATGACTGAATTCACTTAACAGCAGTGGGAACACAGAGCAGTGTTGGAAAACATGGGCTTGAAGAACCAGATTCTAACCTCACTTGGGATTTCAACCACTGTAATTAACCTAGTGGAGTTGATACGGATTTATATGATGAGATTAAATCCAGTCCTTTGTTTCTCTATAACAGAACTTCCTCCCTTTTAGGTAATCTTCATCTTTGTGGCTTCTCTTTTCCCTTTTGCTTAGTCTTTCATACTCAACAAATTAAAAGAGGATGGAGTAAAGTCTTAGGTATTTATATGGTGCCTATCATCTAGGCATTCAAGCACAGAGCAAGAAAACTAATGTAAAGAGGTAAGCATTAATACAAGAAAAGATGCTTACTATCACAAACATTTCCCTTTAAGTCATTGTACAAAATACAAAAGTTCACATTGTACACTGGATTCTTGTTTGAAAGGTACTCAATCTATTAGAGGTAGAAAGTAGTATGTTGCCATTCTCTCTCACAAGTAGGCTAGAGTTCTATGCATTTCAGAATGTGTCCTTTCAAAACAAAAGTTAAACTTGTCACAGGGATATTTTTCATAAATAGTTTTAAAACATCATATTTATAAATATGTATGCTAAATAAAACCAGATGGAGGAACAGTTCAACAGTCCTAGCCTCGTATTGCTTTCTCTCTATGAGAAATAAACCAAAAGAGTTCTCAAATGGTTGAGGGGCAATTTAATTTTTAACTTCTAAAACCAAGAAAATGAAGTTATTTTGCCCTGTATCTTGTACTCTGATCATAAAAAAGGGACTCTGTACAACGTGCTGCATTTATACACCAGTCCTATGGAAGTCTGTATTCTTTAAGTGCTGCGCATCAGTGAGCAACTTCACCTTTCATCTCTGGGATCCTCTTGTTCCATGACTCAGGAGCTTTGAACAGACATGAATATTTACACTATTTACAAATGGAGTGTCCAAGCTCAGTGGCATAAAGCGTCCTGTAAGAATCGCATAAGCTTCAGTGACCCAAGTTCAAAACCTGAACAAGTTGATAAAGTCTTGCGGCGAAAGTGAGGTGGAGCAAGTCTCCGGGTTGTTGGCTGTGCAGGGGTGATCAGTGCCCTGGGAAAGGAGAAAACAACTCCATTTAGAGAGACTGTGGAAAGGGCGCCAGAGCATCAGCCAACTCAGCACTGCCCCCTGCCAGATATCCTGCTTGCAAGTAGAGCAGAGCCCAGAATAATATTCCTACTTTCCAAAGCAGTCAGAACTGGGTTTCGTGTATTAGGGACTACTGGCAAGTCTTGGGAAATAAAACCAGCAAAGATCCAGTTCATTCTTTTCCCTTTTTCTCAGGGATGAGAGGCTGGAGCCTACCATCAGCGGCACGAGTTTAACTAGAGACCTGCCCTACCACAGCAGCCAGCAGATTTTTGTCTAGGCTATTCTGTAGCCAGCTAATTGTGTTGCCAGGACCTCCACCTCCATGTAATGAGTGGGAGGAGTTGCTGGCAATGCTAAGGTGATTTACTGCAGGCAGCCCTACAGTATGCCTATTTCCCTCCCCTCTGGCCTTGAAGGCCGCTACTTTTGTTCAAGATAAAGATGGGATCTCAAGCACAGGGGAAAAATGACCTTAAGAGCTGAGAGAGGATTAAGATGTAGGAAAACACTAGGTTATGGCGGTAAAGGAACCGCAGCACCCCAAACCAACTGCAATCAGACAAAGCACTGGGTGCCCCAGTGCTCCCACCCCAATTGAGTATGCCCCACCAGCACCTCATACCTTCCAGGAGAGGATGTGGCAGTGCCTGCAGAGCTGCAGCGTGTCACCATACTGCTCCTTCCGTGGGTAACACCTTATGAGCTTGAAGTACATCTTTTTCCAATCCAGCTGTCCCTTGTCAGATAAGATTAGCCGCTTGCGAATCTGAAGGGAAAAAAACAACTGTAGCAGGTCAAAAAAATAATGCTTTATTCTTCCCAATTCATGTTCTTCTCTCCCTCACATCCTTGTGAGGTCCCATAACAGTTCCCAAGAAAGTTCCTGTTCTGAATATCCAGCTATAACCAGCTTCCTGATGGCAATAGCCTCACCCAGTACCATTACCAGGATCTATCCCCATTTCATTAACATTACCATATGAAGCCTGAAACACTGGGAGCTATTTTGTAACTACTTTAGCCACTGTTTCTGGCTGGCAGGACAGTGAGTACAGTTGCATTTAACAGTTTCAGAAGTTACTTTGCTCCTTCATTGACTTGTAGTCAATGACTTGTCACATTAGCTTGGGCAACATCCATCTTCAAGGGTTCATTACTTGCAGAGACTGAATTTGAATTAACTTCCCCAGAATCAGATTCAGAGTAAAGTCAGATTCCCCAAAGTCAGATTCAGAGTAAGCAAATAAAGCCAAGTCAGCACAGAGATGTGGCACATGGTCCCTGAAGCGCTGAGGTCTGGTATAAGCACCCCATTCACCCATAAATACAGAGAGGGACTTTTGTTTGAAGTTTAGAAGACCCCAGATCTGCAGCCCACAACATAAGAAGGATGTGGACCTGCTGAAGTGAGTCCAGAGGAGCTCATGAAGATGCCCAGAGGGCTGGAGCACCACTGCGCTCTGGAGACAGACTGAGAGAGTTGGGTTTGTTCAGCCTGGGGAAGAAAAGGCTCAGGGGAGATCTTAGAGCAGCTTCCGGTGCCTAAGGGGAGCTACAAGAGATCTGGAGAGGGACTTTTTACAAGGGCTTACAGGGACAGGACAAGGTGTAATGGCTCTAAAAGGAAAGAGGGTAGGTTTAGGTGTGAGGAGGAAGCTCTTTACTGTGAGGGTGCTGAAGCACTGGCACAGGTTGCCCAGAGAAGTGGCTGCCCCATCTGTGGCAGTGTTCAAGGCCTGGTTGGACAGGGCTTTGAGCAAACTGGTCTGGTGGAAGGTGTCCTTGCCCATGGCAGGGGGGTTGGACCCTTCCAACCCAAAGCAATTATATGACTACCAGCTTGCAAAGGGCTAAAGATGTTTGCCTATGTAAACTTGGGTACTGGCAGGGCTGTTTTCCACATAGCCCTGTCACTCACAGAACAGCTCAGAGGGGATTTCTTGCTCTAAAGCATAAAACAGTACAACTCATTGCTCATGGACCGCATCCACAGAAATTCTCTGTGAGGGTGTTAGTCCTTGTGATATCAGGGTCCAGGCTAGAGCTTGCCTGCACATTTTCCTCACACACGTGGGGAGAAGAGCATGACTTGCAGTTGTTACTACCTGGATTAGGGTTGAAGCTCACCGTATGACTAATTCCTCAGGCTCCTGTTTCAGGAATCATTGCTGTGGCATGCAAAGCCCTCTACATAAATCATCTTCACAGCCATCCTCATGCCAGCCTGTATTATCAGCTTGTGGCACAGCCCTTAGATCCAAGGAGAGTCAATTAAGGGTATCCTACTGGTGTGTTCACTTGCAAGTGGGGTACAACAAGCAAGTGGTTGTAGTACCTGTCTGTCTGTGAAGTGGTACTGGCAGAGTTTCTTCCACAGCAGCCGGTCTTCGCTGAGCACTTGCAGGTCAGGAGCCACCTGACCAAGGCTAACCAGGTCTCTACCATCGCTCAGTCGCTGCATGATGTTCAATTGTAAACACAATGGTAGGTCTGTGAAAGTGGTTCCTTTAAAGGCAGGCTGGAAGAGACAGACAAAAATAGAGCTCACAGGAAGCTGAAAATCCAAGCAATTCTATGTTGCAGTAGAGTTACTGCTTTCTTAGCATTTTCTTTACACAGATGATAATGCTACAGTTGCCTCTTTGAATAAGGAGACATTTTACACAGAGATATTTAACCTTCTGCCCCAAAACAGTTTGAAATACCTTCAAGGATGAGGCCATGTACATGTAATACAGTAGTTAGAAGCAGAGTTGCGGTTCAAGCTTCCTCCTCCCCTTTTTGTGCATCCCACATCCATGCTCATGAGACTCTGCTCCGAGAAACACCACCACCAGCTTTCACTACAGCAGGACATTGGCTACATCACAGTATCAACTATACATCACCCAGGTCTCTCCACCATGAGGGAGATCAGTATTACTTCTCAAGTTCAGCCTCATGTTACACATATTGCTGGGAATGTCATGCTCTTCTGACATGTGTTTTAGCTTATGTTGTCACAGGACCCTGCTGTAACCACAGCAGTGACTGATGAGTACCCACAGCAGGGTTTTTCCCTGCATGTCTTCCCAGGTCACTGCTGGCAAGACTAACTCTGTGAACACTTGAAGGCCCTGCCCCTTTCCCATCAGCTGCAGCCATGCCTTTCCAGGCTGTTCAGCCACACCAGAGCACATCCTAGCCCACAGAGGCAAAAGCCACCTTCACACTCCATCCACCTTTGCCTGGTCTACACTGGGTGCAGGACTGGTGCAAGTCATCATGGTGGCACAGCTCCAGGACAAACTGACCACGATGAATCTGCAGGCCCTGCACTTGGGGGAAATCCAAGGCACGCATGAAAGCAAAGCATTCGCAAGGACCACAACCTGGACTCCAACTGCTCCAAAACCAGCCCCAGCCTTATTAAGGCAAACAGCAGCTTTTAGGATTAGGCCCCAATGAAGAAACAATGTTGGACAGATGTGCCAAGTTTATCATTTACCCTGTACAGAGATGCTGCTATTTTAAGTCACAGAGTCACAGCACCCATCTCACAATTGGCAGAGCTATTAACTGTTTCAAACAAGAAGCACGAGGCCCACCATCAGCAGGGGAACACTGCACGAAGCTGCTTTTAATCATATGGAACCATCTCCAGTCATCCCGTGTGAAACTCCACAGGCACAACAAATATGTGTGTACACAAACAGCTTCCACCTTCCCTTCAGCACTCATCACCAGTCTGGCCAAACCATGCAGCACTGCTCACTACCTGCAAGTGCCACAGCTTTTCAAACACATCATTTCTGGCCATCTCCACCAGCAACAGGCCTGAAAGAAATGCTCCAGGAGTGGACTATCTCTGCCATCTCCAGAGGACATTTCTTCCCATGACAGCCTGGGTTGTATCCTGGGGTAGGAAGAATGCACTGGAGCCTTGCATCACCTCCCACTGATCTCCCTTGCATTCTCCTGCACTCTCCATGTATAAGCTTTGCTAGGGTACAACATGAAAGACTAAGCTCAGAGGCTCAAAAAAAGCCCCAAAGCTCATGCTTATGTCTTATTTCTGAAGAAATCAGAGTGACTCAAGCAAATCCTTACAGGTTTCCTGAGTCAGGGCCAAACACTTATCTGCTGCTTCTTTTCCCTCAGTACTCCTTTCCAGGACTTTTGAACATTACTTATTTTGGAGAAGGAACACAGATGAGATCAGAGCAGTCTGCTGTCACTTTCTGGACGGAGTTGGGTTTTTTGTTTCAAAGCAGCTCTAGCACACAATATTTTGCAAGTTTCTTTACTTTAAAGGTTTAGGTCCTGGCTATTGCAAGACATTTCCCCCCTCCAGAAACCCCAGAAGCACTCAGTGCACTGTAAGCAACTGGCTGCACAGAGCCGAGCTTGTTCTTCCTTTCTCTGAACTAAGCTGGTTTTGTTCTAACTTGTCCTGAAGTCATCTTCAGGGGTGTGTGAAATCTGTTTTGCAAGCTCAACATCTATTTTATTTCAGAAAAGTGCCTGTAAACATACATGTAAATACACAAAAGAGTTCTGTTCACAAGCAACATTTTGATGCACTTTAGTCTGGATAGACAGTTCTTTGAAATGCATGCATGTCCTTTATGAGTTCCTAAAGTAGAGGGAAGCAGCACTCAGGGCAGCACAGCAGACGGCCAGGTGAGCTGAGTCTGATAGTGCCCAGACACAGGGCAGCTCCCCAGTTCATGGACCTGCTGTGCCCCAGAGCCACCCCACAGCTGGGCCAGTGCTTCCCCTGCGAGGCTTGTCCCAAGAGCTGCACACTGGGAGGGACAGCGGAGGTGGGGACTCCCTGACAACCATCAGATAAGGCACTGCTGCTTTTGAAACTCCCCAGAGTTCATCTCCTGTGCCCTGTTGCCTGCATCACTTCAGTGAAGGACTGGAATTTGTTTCCTGGTGTTCCCAGGAAAAGTGATGAATAAAGGCACTGTGCTTAATCCTCTGCAAATGCCTCTCTGGTTAGCCTCCCAGAGAAAAAGGTGCTCTTTATATTCTCTTGAGCCATGCCTTGGTCTGCCCAACCAATTTCACAGTCCAGTTCACTGCAGGGAAGTCCTGCAAGGAGCACATCAGAGATCAGCCTCGGGGAAAGCTTGATCATTGCTGTGAGCAGGTATCCACTCAAAGTAGAAAAAACATTTAGACATGGTCCTGGGCAACTGGCTGCAGATGTCCTTGCTTGAGCAAGGGTGTTGGATGAGACTACCTCCAGAGGTCTCTTCCAACCTCAACCCTTCTGTGATTCTGTGAAATGAAGCAAATTCGGACTATTCCTATGCAAAGCCAGGTTAGGAATTTCTCAGCACATCTTTCCCATCCACACAGACACTGCTGAAAACACACATTGTAAAAGCAGGACTCATCCGGCTAGAACAGGCAGCTCGAGGCTATTGGAAGAATCACTAGTGCTTTCAGCCAGGAAGCACAAAGTTGCACAGCTCTTTGGAAATTTGCATTTAATTTACAGATTGAGCAAATCTAAAAACCTCAACTATCTGATAAACAGGTTCTGATGACAATGTCTCAGTTTCAGAAAGACCGAGTTGACTTTTTATACTGAGGCTTAGTCTCTGAGGACTCTCAAGTGGGGAGGTGGTTTCCTGCCCAGCTCTTGTTTGCACAACATTTCATGGCCATTAAGGAGTCAAACCACAGTCTGTGACCAGTAACAGTGAGCATGATCCTGGGTCATGTACATTGAATTTGATTTAGGGGACACAAGTAATGCTAGGAATGCATCCAGTTATTTTGGCAACTGCAGGTCCTTCCCCAGCACTCTGTGCTCGCACTTGGGAGTACAGTGAGATGCAGTCACCTAAGTGAGAGCTGCTACATGAGGTTTCACAAAGGAGCCAGTTATTTTTAGCTTTCAGGATTTGTGCTTACCCTGGTGATCTGAATGTTGTTCAGCTGCTGCTGCCAGTGGAGAATACTCTCCATCCTGTGCACCCACATGTTGATGTTTCCAACCAGGACAGACTTGCCGACCCGTTGAACTAATGTGCAGAGGGATGTGTATAGGGTCTGCAGCAATTCCCGTATTAGCCTGATGTTCTGCTGATCTTCAAGGACTTTGGAAGAACAGGAAAAGTTAAAATTGGAAACTGCTCAAATCCTTTTCTAAATCTACACATTCTTCAGGCAAGTCAAGTTATCTGCTGTAACCCCACAGGCCAGGAGAGCCAGCCTGTGCTTTTCTTTTTAGAGGAAAGCACTTAAACATTAGCCAGGCACAGTAGGTTAGACAACAGATGGAAAGAGATCCTCCAGGATAAGCAGATGAAGTATCTGCCCTTTCTGCATCGCTTCCCATTTCCCACCACTGGCAAGCAGCCAGTTTTCCCCTCTGATATCCATGCATACCTCTTCCCTATCTACCCCAGCTGACATGCAGGGAGATAGCTCAAGATCTCCTTTCTCATTATGTATACACACACCAAGAAGCTGTTCTCAATTCCCAGGCTTCAGACAGAGCTAGAGCATCAGGGAGGGAAGTGCCACAGGTCAAGCATTCAGCCCCCCTAGCAGGTAAAGACAGCTCTGGAGCTCTCCTTCCCTCTGGAGCAGTGGGAGCACTTGATACAGCAAACTGGCAACAAGGCAGCAGCAGAGGCTGCAAATAGGCTGGGGGCAGGAGCAGCCATCATCTTTTCTGCAGTCAGAAATAGGACTTAGTAGGATGCAGAAGGGGTGGTAGCAAGGAAAAGGAGGAATCACCTCAGATACCTACTGGAATACAGCCATTTCCCACTCACCCCCTTCTCCAGTCCTTCCTTGAGGGAAAATGGAACTGCACTATAGAAATAAGCAACGGTGCCCCTCTTCACCCATCTTGTACTGCCTGGCTGTTCTCAAGGACATGTTCAAGGAGGACTGCAGATTAGATCAGACCCACCTCTTCCTCCCCCTCCCTGCTCCTGTTTCATACCTTTCTGCACCACTTTCTCCAAAATGTTCATGTAGTTCTTCTGGGCAATGCCACTCAGTGACGTCAGCTGAGACTTTGCTATCAGCTCCAGCAGCTGTGGATAAAAATAGAGGTTGCAAGCCTTAGAGCACAGAGATACCTTTCTAATCTTGACTCCTGGTCACATGACACAGCAAAACAGTTCACAGACTTGTTTGCTGCTCGAAAAGAAAAGGGAGATAGAACAACAGAGCAAACTAATGGAAAGGGGGGGACAGCAGAGGCCAAATAATTAAACCCACATTGAAGGGGGGGATAAAAGCATTCTAATGATCTTTGTGGGGGGAGAAAACTTGATTTCATGGTTCAGAGATGCACAGAAACCACAGAGCAGCACTGAGGCTGGCAGCCTCTATTCACACCAAGAGAACAACGAACAGCCAACGTCACTGTCCTTCACTGGGGCATAAACAAGCCCTGTCATAAGGGAACACGAGTGAATGCCTGTTTGGATGGGGATATTATTGATGGAGCATTAATGAGAATCAGACTCCACGATTTACGTCAAGCTCCTGGGTTGCATGGGTTTTGTCAGAGTGCTGTCACCATGACAGAAAGGTTGAGCACTGTATTAAAAGCAGCCTTCCTCCTTCAACAAGCTCCTTTTCCCCCAAGGTTTCCTCCCCTGTGCAGCTCTTACAGCTGAAACACCAAGCCACCTTTTCTCATTTGCCCCGTTTACTTGTTAACCTCCCCCTCCCCAATAGGGGTCTTGCTTTCACTTTCCATCAGGATTTGTTTCCCATCACTGATCCGACTTGTGTACAAGCTGAACACTGAATTTGAGCTGCCGACGCTAAAGGAAGCATTTCCCACAGGGAAGATGCCCTCTCCTCCCCAGCTCTACCACCACAAGAAGAGCTGTGGAAGTTTCCTATGGATCATGCACTGTAGAACATGTGTCCTGTGATCTTCCAAGCCTTCCTCCCTTCCCCCAGCATTATATAAATACACAGGCCGTCCACGTGTCAGTCCATTTGGTTTGGATGCACACAGCCTTCTGTTTTAATTTAGAAAGGAAAGGGAAAACCTTTTATGCTACAAGTCAATCAACACGTTACCACATGACTAGCTTATTAATCCTTTATCATCTGCAGCTACAGTATCCAGTTGCTGGCACTGCAGAACCCAGAGAAGGTGCAACTACTTGTGTCGAGTAACTAAGATGGCTTTTGACAAGACTTGATAAGTCATGAGCTGAAGTGTTTGCCCCGCTGTAAGAATGACAGGAATGCATCCAAAAAGTCACCGGCAGCTTGCCACGAAGCCGGGAGCTGGGGAGAGGTGTCACTGCAGTCATTCGCCTGCTCTGCTCACATGTGACTGCCACTTAGGAGCAGTGAAGTTGCCTTGAGTGACTGATCTTCTTCCATTTGATTTCCAGGCCAACACCACCATCAGATGGATTTGAGTTTACATTCTATTAATATCTTGTACCTCTCATGACTGAAAGAAAACAAGATGAAAAAAGACCTGTGCTAGCTCCTGTGAAGGGCAGGCTGCCTGTTTTCTTGGCTCATTTGGGGGAAAACAAGAGATGCAGGAGCTTGGTAATACTTGGTGCGCAGGCATCAGTGGGTCTTCTTGCTATATCAGCTAAACTGAGACAACAGTAACTAGGTACTCTTTAAAACAGGGCAGTTTACAAGATGCTTGAGATGTTTTATAAGAGGTCTCTTATTAATTTTTTGAAATAATGGAGGAGTAGAAAAAATATCAGTGCCCCAAAGTGGTCTGTAATACTCTGCTTATACTGAACTGTTCAGCCTTTAGACCTTTGATTATAGTGATCATTTCACCAGACTCCATCTGTACATTAGCCACACATGCACCCAGATCAGCTCTTCTGTGTGTGAACAACTGCTGTCTCCAGATTGCACCATTCTGGAACTGGCACAGAGACAGCTTCCTCCAGGCTGGGTGTTAGCAATGTTGTGCCCATTACAGAAAACACCAAAATGCACCCAGTGATAAGCATCATGTAATGCAATACTGTAGGAGTGAGATGCCAGGGCCATTCTTTAAGAACAAGGATAAAAACCTCAGTTCCTTGAAGAATGGCTAAATTAATTTTGTCCCAATTTAGCAAAAGGAACAGATTCAAATTTGCCCTGTCTGTGTTTATCAAGGTTCAATTTATGTTCAGTGAACCAGCTTAGGTATCACATGTCACCTCCCTTCCCCTGCAGCAATAAACACAGGATGAAATTCCATATGAAAACTACGTTGTGAATACTTCTAGGACTGCTCCACAGGGACTGCTGGCTGAAGCAACTGGCTTAGCCCTCCAAACCAAGACACTTCTTATTCTTCTGTGCTCACGTAATACACAAAACCCAAGTAAGCAATACAGTTTATCCATGCCCCACATGATTCAACGTATTGAGGGTCTTAGCCTTGGCACAGACCCGGAGTATGTTCTCTTAATGGACTGCCAAATTGGGGTCTACAGCATTATGAAAAGTAAATCAATGTTGCCGCTTGCATAATACAGACCAAGAGCAGACTGATGAATTCAGATTAATGCTGAGTCGGGTAAAAAGGCTGGAGAGCTGCAAGCATGTGTTATGATACATTGCATTAAGTCCAGCCCACGCTCAACTGAGAGGGACAGATGGTAGGAGAGAGTGCACAGGGAAAGGTTAAGAGCAATTTTAAAAGGTCTGCTTTCAAAACCACTAAGTGATTGCATTCCAGATAATTGTAACTAGGCTTGGGAAGCCTGCAAAACCTTCAGAAAACAGGGCATTAGATCCCAATCCACTCTTTCAACCTCAGAAGTTGATAAAGGTGATCTGCTAGCTTCCCCAGAAAATCCTTTCTACCATCTCACCCATATTTTGTGTGCTCTCAGAGGTCTGCCAAAGCCACAGAGGAAAGGCAAGAGGTGCAGTGGGCTATCCCAGAGCCTCTGCAAAGCTGGCAGGAGGCAGCATCTTCTGCAGCAGGGCAATAACCTGCTCATTTCCCCACAAGTGATAGGCTCCTGCCCAAACCGCACTAGCAGTCAGCTTAAAGCAGCTGGTGCAATGAGCCACTCAGCTCCACAAGCACAGTAGGCCCTCCTACCATGACAAGGGGAAAAACTCAGCAAACACAACACTGCCATGTGGCAGGGAATAAAGGTTCCTGTTTCAGGACCATGAGAACACATAACATGAGTCACATACAGCAACTACTGCTCACAACGTTGCTTTGACCTGTTACAGCCAGTTGGCCCTTGTGCCACTGTCTCCAACACCAGGGTGTGTGGGCAATCCATACCCCAAACAACCCACAGCTAGGGGCTTATAGCACAGAGAGCCAAAACCCCCCCAGCAGGCCCTGCTGCACCCAGCAGATGGGTGTAACCTTGACTCAAAAAGGGAAATGATCTGGAATTATTAAAATAACAAGTCTCAAACAACTCAAGTGTAAACCCCCTTTAAATACCACAAAGCAGCTATAGGGAACCTGGACTGCACCCTGTGGGGACACAGAAGCTCCTCCTGGTTGGGGATTATGGTTCCTCCCATCTGTACAGCTTCAGAAAAATGTATTGCAATGAAAAATGCCTCCTCCAGCCCCACCTTGCTCTCACAGCCCTTCAGTTTGTGGCTGAAATGTCACACTGGCTTTCAGCTTGGATGTAGAGCAAAAGCAAGGCAAGTTATAATGATTTATAGCACAGGTGCTGACAGATCTCCATGAGACAGCATCAAGCTGATTCTTTCAGCACAGCATAAATCCAGGACTCCTGGAGCTAACTGCTGTAAAAACATAACAAATTTAAGAGACTACTTTAGCAGGCTGCACACTATCTAGATCATGTTATTCCAGAACTGTGCCCATGCAGCTTAACCTGACCTAAGCTTTTATGATCAGAAACAGCACCTTCCCTTGAGATATTACTGCATAGCTACCATACAACAAATCTTTCTGAAGGAAGCAACCTGTAAAACCTGTCATCTGAACAGCGTTCCCAAGGGAGAACAAAACTGCTGGGCCATAAGTACTTGTCTCTGCTGATATTATTTATACCTACAGAATAGTTCCAGTCTTTAAAGCCAGAGAAACAAGGGCTGCTTCGAGAACCAAAACCAGTTTGGGTCCTCTGTATCAATCATACACTTCTTTACTAGCTCTAAAACTTTGTCCTGTAACATGTAGGCAGATGGTATAGTTTAAAAGATCAACAAGAATCAAGTCCTAGCACCAATGCCTAGACTTAGCACTTCCAGCACTGTATCATCAGACTGTCAAGATGAGATTGATGTTGGAAGAGAATTTCTTCTGTTATATGAACTCACTGGCTCCATAAATACCTGCCAAGCTTCTTGCAGCTCACACCACCTCAGAGGTGCTCATTTGATCAGTGCACTGTTAATATTAGTTTGGGAATATCTTAAGCAGCAGACACTTATGCAGGACAAGAAAATCAGCACCAAAACCACTGTACCACTTAAGTTCAGAGAAATTCAGAAAGGAATGCTTTGAAAAAAGACAAGCTGATACTCAGCCTGAAAGCCCATTTTGCTGTAAGCACTGATGTAGCTTATTTCTCTATAGGGCAAGTCTGCATGTAGCCAGCAGAATCCCAAGCCTGCAGCTGTTTCTTTCCTCTTTTCCCCTACAAACAACCTCATATTCTTCCCAGCCTCCAACTCTAAACTTCCCTCCTTGGAAAGCATTTGCTTGATGAACTAAGTAGTGTGACATTAATCAGATACCTCAAGCAATGGGTGGAACTAGAGAGAACAAGGGAGGGAAAGGAAAAACGTTATGCCTGCCAATATTCAAAGGCATCTCCCATGTGACAGTCTGCCCATCTGTGTGCTCTAGGAGGCCTGTGATTTGCAAAGGACCATAAACAAGATCCACATCTAAGCAGAGCTTTTCGTGAGTAAATCTGGCCCCTAAGGCACTTTATGAGCTACTATCCACTGGAGACTTGGCTGATACAAGTCTTTCATTTTAAGAAGCCAGTTTTCTATTTGATCCATGGTACCAGGTTTAATACCTTCTTTAATCTGCCAAACCACAAGTCAGCCTCAGTTAGGAAGCTTCATACTTCTCAGCAGTGCTGTATCCTTAAAACTACCAAGGGGAAAACTATTCTTAAAAGCTCAGAAGAGAGGCAATCTGTAGAAACAAAGACACATGCTGACTTCCATACAGAAAACTGCTGTTTTGGACACAGCAGATTCAGGATGCTTTCATGGGAAAAAAGGGGGAAGAAGGTCAGCCAAAGCCTCCCCACCAGACCACGCCAGCCTCACTGAAACTTCAGTTCCCTATTCAAAATGTTAAATGGGAATTCTGCTTGATCACTGCAGTTCTATGCAAGATACCTTCCCAGGCCGACAGAGGCTTCCACAGGCTCCTTGTCACCTAGCCAAACCAAGGTAAACCTGCTCAGATCACTTCTTCCTTAGACACTTCATGACATTTGACTCAAAGGGAAAGCAATACCAATGCTGCTTTGCTCCAGAACCTAAAACCTGAACAGCTGGTGTCTTACCAGTGATCAGCTGCTGATGAGATGTGAAAAGGAGCTGTTTATAAACAGCCTCAAGTTAATAACAGATTTTTTTTTAAGCTGATTGAATTGCAAACCTTGATAAACATCTGAAATTCAAGATCAATTTGCAGATCGCATGCACATAACATACAAGCATCCACAGTCCTTAAGACAGTAGCTCCCCAACCACTACCACCCCCCTCAGCCACACAGAGCCAAAACATCTGTTACGCAAAGACAGAGTATGAGGAACCTGGGGTTGATGCCTCCTTCCCACCAACTAATGGTGTCAGGACTAACCAAATGCTTCACCCACTGAAACCACTGCTAGTCATACAGTATTTAGAGCAATCATGATCCTTAGCAGAGAAGAACAGTACCTCCAAGAGGTTCAGCCCATTCTCTCCCAAAATGCTCAGCTCCTCAGTGTTTCTCCTTTATCACTTCAAGAAAGATAAAGCTTCACAGCCCTCACTGAGCTGAGGCCTTCTACAAAGAGATTCCTGCTGCTCTATGGCCTCTGCAGAGAGCCCATGCTCCTTTTGGGGGCTACAGAAGTTACACTTAAGCTGAACTGAGAAGTCAGGGATGAAAAGCTAAGTTTTCTGGGTTTCAGAATTGAATTTTACAATTGAAAAGTAGTAGGAATGCTAGGCTAAGGACAGCCCATCACCTGTGTTACCACTACCTATGTGCCTCTCCATTTCAACAGATCAAAGAAGAGGTTTTAGGCATCTATCAACACAGCTACCATCAATTACTCCATGCAGCAAAGCAGAACACCCCAACTGTCATGCCTGTGTCTGTCTTGGCCAGGGCTACACATCACCCAATTGCAGCTCAGTTCAGAGCTTCCACCACCATCATACCAAATAAACCCTGGCCTCTCACTCACCCTCACGACATAGTTGAATCTCCTGGAGTCCAGGATAGCACTGGAGAAGTCAAGTCGATTGAAGGCTTCCCCCAAGGTGCAGTAACCATGGCGCTGAGGAAAAAGAAAAGCCACAGTCTGGGTCATGTTTTGGCTGACGTGAGTCCAGACAGCACCACGTAGATGTGACCCAGGGCAACTCAACTGAGCAAGCTCATAGGTACAAACCATGGGAGCAACTTGCAGCTGGAAGAGGCCTCCCACAGAGCCACATTTATTGACATCAGGAATGGGCATGGCCAGATATAGATTAAAGTAGTTTCCTCAACAGTCACTCAAGATCTGCTCATGACCCATGAATTTACAGGTGAGAATGAGCCACACATTCCCAGGGTTCAATATACAGGGCAAGTTCAGAGCAGTCTCATACAGCTGCTTCTCCCCATGAGCGCAAGCAAGGCGTTGTGATGAATTCCAATGATTTTCCATGTTCAGGCTGTTCTGGGTGAAAGCCAAGAACAGTATTATGGCTTGGTCTGCAAATGGCTGGCTTTTTGGTTTGTTTTTTTTTAACTGGGGGAAGCAAACAAGCCATATTTTAAACACATGTACAGCAAGCCCTGGCTCCCTGATTGGGGCTTAAAATCATTACTGAAATTCCAACCACAAGCCAGATCTTTCACTTATCTCTGAAGAGCTTCTGCTGATTTATATCAACACAGTATCTCCCACTGTGTGGAAAAAAAAACACAGTAGAAAAAGGAACAAAGAATCTATGGAGACTCTCACCTCTTTTGTGCTCCCCTTGTGAACATAGATCCACTTCTCCTGGTGGAAATCTGTTTGGATAAAGACATTTTGCTCAGTTAATCTCCCACCTCAGAGGGCTGGATCTCTGTTCTGCTCATAACACTCACTGCCCTTTTAGTGCAAATGAAGTTATTTTGTGTTTACACCATCTGCACTTGAAACCAAATCTAGCAACTTGCTAGGCTGCTTTGTTTCCATACTCCTTCATTTGAGACTGCAGCCATGAGCCTTAGACAGGGCTTCTGTTTCAGTGACACAGCTTAAGACTCTAAATGTTTAATCTGCCAGCCACAGATATACCATAGCACCTCCTCTTCTTTGGTCCCAGACAGTAAGTGTGGCTGACAGCCAGGTTCTGTTGTTATTGATTTTATTAACTATTTATTACCTTGGTTACAGGCTTGGGATTGAATGTCAAATTTGAAGTTGAGCAAAAATGTCATGAGACACCAGGCATGTGGGAGAGAGCTTTTAGCAGTGAGGTCAGGCTCAGAGGAGCATGCTTCTGCTTGCAGCTAACTTGCTAAAAAAGAAAAACCTATTTGGGACCAAAATTTTCCTATTTCTAATTGCCCCTCCCTTCCCTCAGAAATGGGAGTTGTCCCATCCACTCCCCAAAATAGCTTTCCTGTACCCACCACACACTGACTTGGTTTGCAGTGGAGCTCCTATTGTAAGCAGTTTTGCTGCTCATTCCTCCTCCCACAGGCTTTTGACACTACTTCCACCACACTGTCAATTCAACAGCTAGTTAAGGAAAATTATTCTCCCTGACCTGCTAGGCTTCTTTCCTTAAAGAAGATACCAGACTTCTGGAGTCCTTCCACCTAAGGATGCAGCAATGTCACTGCTGCCTGGTATTGTGAGCCCAAGGCCAACCCATCTCAGTTACAGATGTGCAGACCCTGCACCAGGCCTTTTCAAATAGTAGGTCACAGCAGAATCCAGCCAAAAACTGTCATGGTAACATTTGTTTGTTCAGAGAACCAAATACACTGAGGGGCCAACTTCTGGCACCAGTTTCTGAAATCCTGGGGGATGCACAATGAGCTAATAGTAGTGTGGGAATGGTAACTCATTTCCTCTGAGTGTGTTTACATTTGTAGCCCTCACATTGAACTCTAGTACCTATCTTCCAATCAGATCAACACAGACCCTGCTGCCCCTGCAGGCTCCTGTGTCCTTCACAGTGCACCATCCAGACCCCTGCTGCTCACTGAGCACAGAGAGATTTCAAACCTTCCATTGTTTTGAGTGAGCTGAAATCTTACTTCATTTTTCACGCACTCCGCGCACAGAGATAGGATCAAAGCTTGCATTCAGGCTTATAGCCTCCAGTAATGTAGATTAGTGCTCAACATGCATATGGAAGGAAGAATAAATTTAGCTTGTTGTGCACAAGGAAGTCTACGGGGGAGGGGGGGGAACCAAACCCTGGAACTGGTTCATTTGAATGTACCAAAGGAAAAAATTACCCTCCTTCTGACAAGCACAAATGACAAATTTGAACACAACAAGCACAACTCCTCAGAGCAAGGATAACAGGGGCATAAATCTTCACATTAAACTGCATCCAAGTTCTCCACTTAGGTCAAACATGGGCGCAAAGCCCTTCAAGGCTCTCTGAAAGGCTTCACGAACTGCAAACACCAGAGATAGGAAGCATTTTCCATTGTATTGCAGCAGCTCCTCTTAAAAAAGAAAGCCCAAATAGACATCTTACATTGAATCTTGGCTCTGTTATTCAGCAGGTCTTTCTTTCTCTTCTTGGCAGCAACATCATAGTTCAGGTTGTTGAAGAGATTCTCTTTGTTGTGATCATCCTTCTTACAAAAGCTGTGAATGACACAAAGCAAGGTTTCTGTTTATTTCTGCAGTCTGCTGAACACTGTTTCCTGCAAGGAGAGAAAACACACAGGTTTTCTCTGGGAGCTCCAAAGCTGCCTCCTTGCAGGCTGCTCTCAAGAAGCCTACATGCAGATTTTGCATCCAGTAATGGTACTCTTAAATGAGCCTCTGGTGTCTCATTTCTGTGCTACAATACCCATAACAAACAGGAACAAGTAATACAGATTGCATAGTTAGTGCTGGGACACTACTGGGCAGAATTTTCCTTCCTTTAACCTGTTTCTATCTTTAAGTAACACTGTATCCTCTTGCTGTAGGTGGTAGATTCCTCTTAGCCATTCAGACTTCCACGGAAAGACATATTTAGACATCTCTGAGGACATGTATATGCACTCAAAATATTTATTATCGAAAGAGTCCCTACAAAACACTCTTTCAAGCTTAGCTGAGGTTCAGACTCAGCTGGTGGCTTTCCAAACACCACATAGTAGTGACTATACAAATTAACAGCTAGGATCTCCAGTTCAAGACTGCCCATCTGCTTTTGCTGGAGCTCTGCTGTAACTATATGATTAGTGCAGAGAGCTATAACCCCTTATTTCCTCCAAGGCCAATGAAAGACTATCTATAAAGAGGATTTGCATCAACATCTCCACATTCTTCAGACCTGCAAATGAGCAGATCCATGTAGCAATGTGAAACTGGGAAGCCCCCAGGCAATCACTTCACTGTAGCACAGATCCATGGGGTGGCAGCACCCACCAGGAACTTTCACACCAGTGGACCCCACACCCACCATGCTGCCCAGAGCTGTGGGGATGATGCATATGTGTGGAGAGGCTGTGGAGGCAGGAAATGCATGCAAGAGAATGAAACAGACAGCTCCCCCATTGCCCCAGCAGCTCACAAGGGATGGGAGAGGGTTGTCTGCAGCTCTGAGTTCAAAGAAGGGTCCCAGGCACATCACTGCACCTTTCAGCTGCTGTGGCTGGGACACCCCTGGAGCTCTGGCAGGCCCTTAAGAGTTGCTGCTTATGGCCCTGGTCAAGTTTCCTCCACAACAGCCATGAGGACCTTCACACAGCCAGACCTCTTCCTCCACAGCCCTCATGTTTATACTGCCTCCAAAAGACAACACAAGCACCATATGAGCTCACACCTCTAACAGATACCCAGCACAGACTCCTGCAATGGAATGAAACCTGTGGGACAAGGTTCCTCATCTCCCCTGTTTGCCATCTGTCAGCACGGCCACATCAGCAGCATACATGGAAACCAAGTGACCAGGTCAGTTTCAGCCCCCTGAGGAACCCAGGCCTCTTCCAGATGGGTGTTCTGGTTTGGCATCTCACGGCTCCTGAAGCAGAAGAAAATTCCCTGGCTTCAGAACACCAAGAGCCTCAGCTCCCCCTTCCTGCTCCATGTTCTCCTCACAGATAACAACTGCAGCAACTCCTGGAGGTTCCACCACCACACCGCAGGAGGGGAACAACAGCAGCAATGCAGGTGCACAGTATTCACAGTAACACCTCAGGGAGCCTGACACTTCCACCAGGACCACCTAAAACTAAGTGCAGAAGGTCTCAGCTGCACATCTCCCTCATCCATGCTGCTTTCTGCTGGAGGAACCAAAGCCCAAGAACAGAGCATGGCAGTAAGGAAGAAGCAGGTTTGAGACATTCGAGCTCGTATCTTATCAGGGAATCAACAACAGATTATCAACAGAATCAACAATGGGCCAGGTCAATGCGCCCCATGCAGTGGCAGAATCCAGGCACAAGAGCACAAGATGGATCTGCTTTAAATCTTATGTGTCAACAGCACAACCTTGACTGTTGCCTTCCTACTGAATGACTCTGTAACCTGAAACCTCCACAACAACAGCAGTGGATGAATTCCAGCATGGGAGGCAGATTATCCCCCGGTTTATGTACTGCCAGGTTTCCACATGCTTCTCCAAGACATCTTGACAGGTTGAACAGTTGGACACCAGGACCTGGCATTGCAAGGACCTCAGACTGGGGCCAGTATGTCACTTGCTTGCCTTTTAATGGGAAAAGGGATGTATAAACCCATGGCAAAGCCAGTATTCCCAACACAATCACATTATTAACAGCCATTTTCCTACCTGCCTACAAATGAGATGCTTTCAATTCTAAACTTCATTTTAATTTAGAGCTTGCACAAAAGGGAGACCTGCTACATAAACCTCCTTGCACAAGAACATTTCAGCAATGGCTCACAGCAAATCCCTGTTTGCTCCATGTCCCTTTGCCATGGACATTCCTGACCCGTCCCTCAGCCCAAACCTAACTAAAACCAAGATGCAGCTCTGAGAAAGGCTTGGTTCTGACAGGAGCAATCTGGCCAGAGACCACGAACACCCACACTGCTGCACAGGCTTCCTGCCTGCCGCAGCTCAGGGGATTTGTTGATGTTGCACAGCCAGATTAGTCAAGCAGCACGGAAGGTACATTACTCATGGGCTGCGGAAGATTGATGGCCCTAAACACATCATCCCGCTCCAGCCCAAGAGCCGGGAAGCCCCGGGCAGGGCTGTTTCAGGAGGAGGATACCCCTAGATCCCATAGGAGAGGCTCAGCGATGCTCCCCGTAGGCACATCGTCCAAGCCGTGGGGCTGCGACTGTTTTCACCCCCCCTCTTTCCCATCCCACAACCGAGAGGGACAACGGCCTCTGTGTGTCGACAACCCAGACGGCCGCCGGGGCTGAGGGAGACGGGCTCCGGGTCCATGACATGCGCGGGTGAAAGCGGCCGAGCCCCCTCGCCTCAGCGACACCGAGACCCGGTGTGACCGGAGCCCCGCACAGGAGCCTCCCCCGGCCCGGGCGAGAGGAGACACCGCCGTCCATCTTACCGACCCCCCCGGCGCCGTGCGGCCGCACCGCGGCGCCCCCTGGCGGCACCGCCGTGAGGGAGGCAGGAGCGGGGCCCGAACCGAGCCGCCGCCGGTACCTGCTGATGTCGCCGACAAAGCCGCCGCTCTTCTCGTCGAGGAAGCGCGTCCATCCATCAGCCGTCTTCACCCAGCTCTGCCCGGGGGACCGCCAGTCCTGCCCCAGGAACGGCATGGCGGCGAGACGGAGCGGGGCAACACCGCGAGCAGGACCGACACCAGGAAGAGCGGCGGCGGCGGGACCGGTGCCGGAGCAGCGCGGAGCGTGCCGCAGGGCTGCGGGCGCCGCGCCGCGCCGCGCTATTTATGCCGCGGAGTGTTGCCGGAAGCGCGGCGCTGGCCCCGCCCCCGCCGCGCCGCACGTGGCGGTGTTTATCAGCACCGCCCCGCCCTCCGCGAGCGGCCCCGGGGCGGGGCGATGGGCGGGGCCTGGCGGGAGGGGGCGTGGCCAGGGGGCGTGAGCAGCAGCCAGGCGTGCGGGTGTCCGTGCTGTGCGCGGGCATGTGCGTGCTCGCGTTCCGCGTGTGAAGCATCAGCTATCGATTACAAACACATATAGACGTAACGTCTCATGCATATTGCAATTCCAGATATAACATGTATTCCAGAGGTATTCCTATATTCCATTTATTGATGCAAATAACGCAAGCGTTTACACGGGCATGTTTGTTAATGCTTATGAATGTGGTTTACGTTTTCATGTATTACAAAATTGTGTTCTATTTATAGAAATACACAGAATCTGAACATACTGACAAATCTAGAACCTTGTGAAAACATGCAGACTCTATATATAGTGTGGTATGTGGTTCTATATAGAGAACACTAGAGAGAAAATTTTCTATATTGAATATGTTCTAAATATATGCTTCATGTGTGTATATTTTATACTTGCATAAAGTTTTATGTATGTACAACATACATTAAATGTATAACATGTATAACATGGTTTATGTATAACATGGTTTATGTGTATCATATTTTATGTGCCTATTTTTTATATATTCATGCAGGTTTATATGAATTTCATTTTTATATGTAATACTAATAATTTTTATATTTTATAGATAAATATGCTGAAAGATATATATAGCAATATTGCATATAGAAATATGTACGGTATATCTACACACAGTTTATTGTGTGCATGCACTGGCATTTGGTAGCAGAAGTGTTACCTACTGAACATTAAAAACATGGGGGGTTTGCACTCAAGCCCAGTCTGAGGAGGCATGTTCACAGCCAGAGATGCACTATGGGACATTCTGTAAATATAGGACATTTTGGATTAGGATTACAACGTATTTACCCTGTGCTGTGGTGTATGTATCTCAATGCACTGATTTTCATATTTCTAGTTGGCATGACTTGGAGACACCGCACGTAGGGCATTTCTGAGTGGCCGGGAGCAGCTCCAATCCCGTGGGAAGGGGCGGGCAGCCATCGGAATCGGGTGGCCGCTGGGATGGAGCAACCATCAGCCTTGCCTGGCCAGTGCTTGGGGCTGAGGGCTGAAGAGAAGAGACGTGGTGAGCGGCTGCCTGCAGGGCCGCAGGGATAAACTGCCCTAATCCGGGTCACGTTGCCAGCAGTTCCCCGGCTGCGCTACTGGCGGCTGTCAGGCGTTCAGCAACATCTGGCGCTTGCAAGTGACGGTGTTACATATTCACCCTCCAAAAAACCCCAAATCCCTAAGAAAACCAGGCACTGGAGGGCTGCGTGTGCAGATGCAGTGCTGCTGCGGCTGAAGGCAGGCAGCAGAGCTGTGCGGTGAGTGTCTGCTGATGCTGGAAGCTCCGCACCAGAAGCTTTGGCCATCCCATGGCCATCCCACCTCCATCTCCTGCCGCGGCTAACCGGTGGGAGGAAGAGTGAAAACCCACCAGTTAAGTGCTGCCATGTCTGATGCGTGGCTGCAGTCCCTGGGACAGAAATCGCTTTAGAGCAGCACTGAGCTACAGCATGTCCATAAAATAAAATGTAAATACAAGGCCACCAGGGCCAAGCTCTCCTTCTGCTCATCCAATCCACCCTTTCAAGGCAGTGGTCTGCTTCTTTACAGCACTGCCAGCTATTTTTTGCATGGCAGGGAATATTGTTTAAGCTGTGAGTGTTTTGAGTAGCAAAATCACCTTTATTGGGTTTCTTAGGCAGTTTAACTGCCCCATGCCTTCCATTTTTCCAACAGAATCACTGCAGGTGATGCAACCAGAAGACCCTGGACGGGACTAGGTCTGCAGCAATGGAGCTGCTTGGGGTGAGGCAACTTGCTAACAGCATCACTGAGCTCAGTGTGTCCCTGAAAGGCTGTGGCCTGTCACCCACGTCCTGCCCTGGAGAGTGGGTTAAGCCAGGTAGATCCATGTCACTGAAAATATCTTCATCCTTTCAATGAGAATTGCTTGGCAAGTCTGAATGCAGGTTCAGCCTGCAGAAGGGGATGGAGAGAGAAATGAGCGTAAGGAAAGGCAGATGCAGGCATTGAGCTGTCCCATCTCTTAAAAGCTGTCATGATCTGGGGTGATAACCCAAAAGCACCATCAAACCCTTGTGAGTGGCCAGGGAGCCACTGATGATGATTGTTGTGAATGTTCCTTCTCTGGCAGTGTTCAAGGCCAGGTTGGACAGAGTTTTGAGTGGCATGATTTAGTATGAGGTGTCCCTGCCTATGGCAGGGAGTTGGAACTGGATGATCTTAAGGTTCTTTACAATGCAAACCATTCTGTAGTTCTTTGATCCACAGCAGGTGGTCTGCTGCTGACCTAGAGCACCGTACCAGACAGTGAGCTGGTGAGAGCTCTGGATTCAACCAAGCAGGGGGAGCATTAACCCTTCATAGGTTTTAACACAGTGTGGCAGGAGACCTGCCACCGTCAGCACTGTAGGACAGCCTGAACACAAGCTGAAAAATCATAGAATCATAGAAAATAGTTAGGGCTGGAAAGGACCTTAAGATCATCCAGTTCCAAATGATATGATTGAAAGCACAACACAGAACTGAGAGCAGAGCTTGCTGTGGAGACATGCAGGCGCAGAGCCGGGGCTCACTGGGCTGGACCTGCCGCAGGCACTGACACTTCAGGAACAGTGGCATAGGCAGAAATCAGAGCTGCTGCTCCGGAGCACGGACCCTTTCCCTGGAGACCGAAATAGATCTGCTCGTGGCTGAGCTGCGCTGCTTCCACTGACCGGGCCCAGTAGCTATGGAGCATGGGAGCTCATGGGAGCACATGGGAGCACATGGGAGCAGGTCACAGTGGAACGGCTTTTTTGGGGGCTTCTACCACACGTGTGCTTCCACATCGAGGTGTTGCAGGGCAGCAGCCTCCTTAATAGTGTCATTAAAGTACCTTTACTTAGCAGGTACCCCAAACCCTGCCTCCAGGCCTTTGGCATGCAGGGATTAACGTAGCAGGGACAAACCTATGCACTTGCCTGGGAAGGTGCAGAGATTTTGCAGATGCAGGCATGGTTTTGTCCAAAGGCAGTACATCTGTAACAGATTGTGGCTCCTTGTTTACGGATCTGGGAATCGGAGGCAGAGGGATTAAAAGTGGTGCATTTAGCTGTGAAGGGAGAATGTTTCCATCCCTAACCAGCGTGATGGCTCTTGAAGAGGCCTCCCTGCAGCATGTCCATCACAGCCAGCATTAGTGCCTCTGTAGAAACCAATCCAGGCAGCCAGCCTGGTGTGCACATGTGTGTGCATGTTGCACAGACATCAAAGCAGCCTCTATTGCCTCCTATTTGAGCTCCCTAACCTTGAATCCTTTCGGCACTGGGCTCTTTTTGTGAGGAATGAGTTTTACCTCAGGGTATGCAGGAATGGCTCTGCCATTGCCCACAGCTGGTTGAAGCCAGAGGGGATTCACCACAGCACAGTTTCAAAGGGAAAAATTGAACTTTTGGGATGAGCTGGGCACAGGGAGACATTGCCAAGCTTCCACATGGTGCAGCTGGGAGTGGGCATAGTGCTGGTGCAGTGGTGCAGCCACTCTGCATGCAGGGTGGTCAGGACTTCAGTCCAGCGGTGTCTTCACTTCAACCTCTGTAGGCTCATGGCCAGGATATATGGATTATAGACACCACAGGGCAAAGCTAACACTGGAAATCAGCCCTGCCAGTGAAAATGGGCACTGAGGCTGTGGATGAAGGGTACTGCGTGGGCAGTGTGTAACAAAACCCAGCAGTGTTGGCTTACAGAAAGGCAGTGAGTGCTTGGCTGTTGGCTGTGACTCACTTGGGTTCCCACAGGAAAGTGGACTTCGGGAGAAATATTGATGTGATCATTGTATCATCAATGTCTGCATTAAAAAGTGCATTTCCTGCATGGGGGTAAAGCCAGGAACCCTCTTTCAGAGCAAACTCTGGGCAACAAGCCCTCATTTGTCACATCTTAGAGGACCCTCAAGCCATCCCAGGTGAGCTCCCACCATCTGATGGGGAGAGGCAAGGAGCCATGTTTGGCTGTGGCAGCTGCGCTCTCAAACCTCAAAAGCAAAAGTGCCCCTCTTTTACCCCCCAAATGAACCAGCTGATGGATACTTCCTTAGGGAGATAGGCCTGGTAGCCTCTGTGCCCCCGTCATCCCTGGCTGGGCATGATGTGGCTCACACTGCTGTGGGAAGGTTTGCTGTCTGCAAAGACACACAGTGATGATGAAGAGCATCAAACTTTGGGAACAGTGAGCTATGGTGTGGCTGAAGCTTTATTTTACTACACCTCTGTTCCCTTAAAGCAGCAAGTCACTAAGTGAGAGCAAATGCCAGAATAAGCTTGGCTCGCTGGTGTGTGTGTTATAGGGATGCTTTAGGAGAGCTGGTTTGTGCCTGGGATTCTATTTCTCCTGTCTGGGTGCTCATAGGTGTCCTGTGGAGCCTTATCTTTCAAAACAGGCAGTAGCTCTACCCTGGATCAGGCCTCCCTTTGGCCCTGGGCACGGGAGGGGACCCTCCTGCTCCTGCCTAGAAGCTTCTTGGTGACTACCTGGTGGACATGGGTCCCTCAAGGCACCCGGCAGTGAATTCCTTTGGGATCCTCCTGGGACAGGGATATCATGCAAATGTGTATGACCAAATGCCTCTCACCAGGGACTCCTGCCTGTACGTTATCAGACGCTGGTTCTCAGGTTGGCAGAGCACAGGTCTAACAGCCATAACAGTGGCACCCAGCGTTCTTCTCATCTTCAAAGCATTATGAATTTATGAGGAATTAATCCTCATACCAGATAGACAAGTCTACTGACCCTTGCTCCACAGACAGACAGAGTAAATGGTGTGATGAAGGGTGAATCAGGTCATGGCTGCAATGAAATCACAGCAGTTCCTGCCTGCCCGTCCCGTGACCATTAAACCTTATGTAGTCATCAAGGAGGTAGCTGGCATGCAAGGAGGTGCGGGAGTCAGACTCCTCTGGTGCAAGTCACGCAGCCCATGGGGAGGTGCTGGGCCATGACTCACCTTTAGAGGCAGGTTCCAGTGCTGGATGTGGCTGGGGAGTTGCAGGCTGCACCCTCCAACAACTCGCTCCTGGGTCTGGCAGTGACACCACTCAGTTAAGGATGCAGAAAGGGATTAAAAGGAAAATAAAGGGAAGCAGCTCCTGGCTGGATCAGGGGGTTGAACTTTCTGTCACCTTTGAAAGCCCAAGCCTAATATTTTACCCCTATAGATGGGGTCTTGGTGCTGACGCTGGGGGGACGAGGGCTGTTTGTGTAAAGTGAGGACTCAAGCCAGGACACTGGCCCCAAGGGCGGATTTGGTCTCGCCAGCTGCTGGTTGACCTTGGGCGAGTTACTTGATCTCCCTGGGGAGAAGCCTGCTCTGCAGCGAAATGGGATCAGCGCAGAGCAGCAGCTTCTTTAAGAAGCAGAGGAGGAGGAGCAGCACAGCTTCCTGAGCAAATACGTGCGAGTGGGTTTGGTGTGAAACAGAAAATACTTAGCAAAAGTAAGGTGATGACTTGGCTTTGCCTTCATTAACAGAAATGTGCCTCTAAACACGGGTGATGTGGTTAGGACAGATAGCAGGGAGGAGGAAGCTGCAACAGTACTGGCAGTTCCCCATGCACAAGAGACAAACAGTGGGGTGTTGCCTGTGAGCCAACTTCCACGTATGCCGCACGCGATGAGCCAGTGCCCCCTCCTCCCTGTGCCATAGGTAGAGCTAAAGGAGGAAAGAGGCTGGAAGCAAATTAATATCAGCAAACTGGAAAGAGGAGCAGTCCGAAGGACTTGTGCCTTGTCAAACTGGAAGTATATCTGGGAATTATTTCTTGGTTACAGTAAATAGTACATGATGTAGCTGACAGCAGGACTGGGATTTGATTTCATAGAAAATATATGTTTTCCATGTCAAAGGGTGTCTCAACCTCCCACCCACTGGGCTAAGCCGAGGGTTTTGCAGCCAGGAGTTGTTAGTGCTTGACATTCAGTTCCACAATGGAGAAGAGCAGGAGTTCAGAGCTACAGTGGGCAATCAGCCAGCGGTGCCTGAACCGGCTGCAGCCACAGCCCTGCAGCGCACAGGTTCCTCTGTGGGACAGCAATGCACCAAGCTGAGAGCTGGATTGGTTTCAGTGCCTTGCTGAGGTCTGTGCTGGTGTTCGTGATGCATCGCCAGGGCTGGGGAAAGCAAAAGGCACCAAAAGCACTAAGCTCTGAGGGCATCACACCCGAGAAGCTCAAATCAGCAGTGGGGATGGCTTGGCCTGGCTTTGTAGTGCAGGTCATGGCAGAGCTCCTGGAATAATCAGTGGGCTCCTGTAATTACCCCAGGGACGTCATGTAGTGGCCATGCCTTTCATCTCTTCTGTCCTCCTTGTAGCACATCGGGGCTGTGGCTCTTACAATGGGTGTGAAGTTTGTTATTGGCACTGCAGTGTTTTCTGTGGCTTTCAGGTCCCCCTGTGCAACAGCATTGCTGCCTGGTTGCCTGCAGTCTCAAGGGACCCAGTTTGGTGACTCAAATTCTCCCTGTTTTTGCCCACTGCTTTCCTCTGGATGCCTGTTAACAGGGAGGTGGTTAATGTCGGGGTACTCCTTTTTGCAGCCTTCTTGCGTCCTAGTCTCTTATAGGGATTTGGAACCTTCAGAGTTGGAAAGATGGTGCAGCCCAAGGGCAGAGCCTGCTGCAGAGGACGGGTGTCTGTGGAAGGGAAGGTAGGAACACAGATGGAGTGAACCGAGTGTGAAATTCCCATCCTTCTGTCCCTCAGCAGCAGCCTCAGAAAGCAGCAGCTGTTTGCATTGTGTGAAGAGCCATAGAAAGCAGCTGTTTCCATTGTGTGAAGAGCCATCCCTGGGGAGGGCAGTTTCCTAAGGTGAGAGGTGGCCTCAGGTGAGGTGTGGGAAGGTGCCAAGGGGTTACAGCCCTGCCCATTGGGCATGCTGCCCGCTTCAGGACTTCATTCAACATAATGGGGGAGAAAATCTGATAGGTCACTCCTTGCAGCTGGACCACCCAGCACATCTACCTTCTCTCCCAGTTTTTCTCACTGACCATGAATCACAGAATCATAGAAGCATTAAAACAAATGCAGATTTCATGATGGCGCTATAGAAACCACTGCAGGGGGAGCAGCCTGGGTAGTTGTTCCTGACTGGATTTGAAGGTACCCCTTAGCCGACCCTCTTGTCGCTTATATGTTTCTAGCCCAGAACTACCTGTTTTACAGAGCAGCTCATTCTTCCATATGCAAGAACCCCTCTCCTGCACCAGCAGCTGATTCTATGGAAGGCAGAGATTTTCCTGCTCGGTCTCAGTGAAGATCCCACAGGAGTTTATCAGGATGCTTGCCTCCATGTCTGCAGCAAGCCCCACCTCAACACTACCCTGGCAGCATTGGCGGGATGCAGGGAACATCCCTGCCTGACAGGGAGGGCTGTACAACGCTGCTCCAGGGTGGCTGGGTCTCGTGGGTGGCCAGTGCCTAGTGCAGTGATGGGAGCAAAGGGCAGCAGGGCAATGTGCCGTGCAAAACCCCCCACGGAGGGAGGAGTGTGCTTATTAGAGAGTTCCGATCCTCCTCCCTGTTGGTAGGATACACAACTTTTCCTAAACACAGCCTGTCCAGCTGCATTCCTGAAGCACGCATTCCGGGCCGGCGTAGCTCACCCGGAGTGTGGCCAGGAATAGCACTGCGGCTTCGTGTGGGACCTCTCCCAAATACATTTTCAGTTGAACAGGGACACTTGGCCCGTGTGCGTGTACTTGGCTCAGAAGCATTGTAATTATTGATCTTTTTTGCTGTTTTCTACCCAACGCCATCTATTCTTTACCCCTCACATCTATGACTTGTGAGCACCACCACTTTTTCAGCTTTATCTTCTGTTCCTTGAGCATCCAGCGGATGCTGTGCACGTACCACTGTCCTCTACTGAGCTGTGCATCAGGCCACTGTGGGTGCCAGTGAGCAGGGACACTGGTGGAGCCGCCTTCTTGTGTTAATATAGTTAAGGCTTGTTGTCACGCAGCTGGAGGAACTAACTTGTGTGTCTAAAATCACATAGCTGATATTCAGCTGGCTACACATAGCCACAGAGAATGCTTTGCTGGAAGGGCAGTCACTGTCTTTCTGATTTTTATTGTAAGTCTTGTGATAACTGGCTTTGACAGCACCAGTATCTGGAGCATAGTTTTGGGGTGAGAAGCTCAGCTTTTGCTTTAATGCATATTTGCAGCCTTGACAGTTGCAGGGACAAGCTTTGAGGTGACTTCTGAGCATGCTCCCATGGCTGAAAAGAAGCAAAATACCCTGTGCTTTGTTTAAGAAAACAATCAGAAAGGAATATTAAGTTTTTTAAGGCTAAGTTGTTGTCCTTAGGCACTTGGCACTGGCAATGTCAGGGAAAGAAGCCAGTGTACCAAGCCTTTTTGTTATGAAGCTACCTATAATGTTGAGATCCAAGACTGCAAGGATTTAGGTTCTGAAATAGATAACGGATTCTTCCCTTCACTCCTATGAAGTGCTGAGAAGGACAGTGGGGAGCTCAGTGGGCCACCTGTCATACCCAGGACCTTTTAGAGGAGCAGGTAGGAGGCATGAGACCAGGTTGGCTCCTTTCCCTTGCCCTGCCTGTTACTTCCCACAAACAATCTTAATCTAAATACATACAAGTAAGATATTTTTATAACCTTTTGTTTGTATGAATAGCTGCATGAAAGCACATTTTCTGATCAGACCTCCTGCTGAAGATCACTGCACATCAAAGCCTTTCCCTTCCAATAGGTAATACAAAGATGTATTTGAGGGGCTTTGGCTTCATGTCTCTCAGGCTTGGTATTGCTCCAGTAAAGGCAAAGACTTTGTGGCTCAGCAATCACAGTTTTTAATCTGCTTTTTTGTGTTTCCCTGTGCTGTTTGCAGATGCAGTCACAGTGGTCAGTCCTTGCTTTCAACTCCCCCTTTTCTGCCTTGTGATGTTTACATGGTGTGTAGTGTTCTGTAAGCTTCAGATAAACAGATATAAAAATCAGTGTTGGTTTGCTTTAGAAGAGTAACCCCTGGAGTCAACAGCCATTCACTCGTAACCTTTAACTCTCACACCAAGAAGTGACTTTCCAGAAGAAATAAATAGAGTATCAGCTTAGGGTTCCCATGTGTCACACTGTTTTCACGTGAAAGCATTAACAAACTAAGCGCAGCACGGGGATGCAGCAATAGAGCATCTGGAGTTCTTGGCCAGGCACGGAGTAAGGCATGCCTGACTTTTTCCAGGAAGCAAGTGGATTTGCAGAGAAAGTGCCAAGAAGTCACAGCAGCATGGCTGTTATTACAAGGAGGGGATTTTCAGCACACACTGTGCTGAAATGATGATGGGTGGCTACTTCATCTTTAGGATCGTTTGGTCTTTTTGCAGGCAGTTGGAGCCCAACTCCTAGAAGATGCCAGAAAGAGGGAGCAGTACTCTCAGAGAGGTTTTTCATCAGCCCAGAGATGGACTGATGGAAGTGCAGGGAGAAGGCACAACACTGGTACTTGCAACAGCAGAATGAATTCAGAGTTTAAGTGCATATTTCTGTGGCAGCAGTTCTCTCTTTTCCAAGTTTTAGCTGGGAAAGATGCAGTCTTCTCCTTGTAAAATAGAAAGAAGACCTAAGTAATACCAAAATACCTATTTTCTAAGAATGTATTCTAAACATATCTTGATTTTTAAATATAATTCAAACTGCAGGAAATAAAGCAACTTGCTGTTTTGAGTATCTTCCCATTTAAAAAAGACAAGTCCCATCTCCTAACTGTGGCTAATACTGCAACTACCCAGCCTCTTGCTGAGTTGCTCATCTCAGCACTTGGCTGGTGGGCAGGAGCATTTTTTGGTTCCTTTCCCAAAGGCTGAGGTACAAGCCATGACAATCCCTCAAAATCACAAAAAGGCCCCTTTACACTTTGGCAGGGGATCAGGTGTTTGGGGTCGATGGAATAAATAATCCCTACTATAGTAAAAGTGGGATATGGGGCTGCAGGACTGTGAGTAACTCAGCAAGTTCAGCAGGCTCATAATTCAGAAGAAGCCCAAGCACGCCACCTGCATGGCTGGAACATCGATTTTGGGTTTTTTTCTATTGGCAAGAGCTGGTGTGCATTATGAGCCTCTGAGCTCTGCAGAAGCAGTTAGGTGCTGTACCCAGCCACTGCAAATCAATCCTAAGGCACAAAAAAGTTACCTTCCATCCTTCCTTGGCTCATGGAAGGATATGTGAGCCACATTACAATTATAGGCCAGTCTGGGAGAAAATGTTGTCCCTCTGATCCAAAATGCATCATCCGGCCCAGGACAGGACCTTTCTTCTGGTTTTTGGCAGCCGAGATGCACAGTCGCCTGGGTTTAACAAGTGCCGGTGCATGAGGAGAGCTGCAGGCATGTGGTGGCTCTGTGCTCCTGGTGGTGATGCAATCTGCCTCCACACTCATCATTCGAGTCAGATTACCTTGTGTTTCACTGGAGTCAGAAGTGTGCTCAGGACAGTTACTGCAGCTTAGCTCACAGGCAGAATGTTGCTACATCTCGGCATTTAACTGCAAGGAGTCTGTCAGCTGATTCTGTCCCAGTCTGTTCTTTATGTTGCAGGTCCCTGAGAGCAGATGTTGCTTTTATTCAGAGCTTTATTATCCAATGTAATTTACCACCCATATTGCACTAAAAAAGGTGGGTCTTTCTAAGTTTGCATTTAATTTTAGCGTTCTTCTACTCTAAGTCGCGTGGGTTCTGCCCAGGCTAGGAGGGACACAGTACCTCTATCAATCTGCGAGTGCAAATTAAGTCTCCTCTTCTGCTGCCAGAACATCTAACTTGGTGCCTGCAGCTGCTGTTGGCAACTTTCCTACTGGTATTAGTGGAGCAGGTTTTGTTCTTAAATTTGCAGTCCATGTCCCTAAGGAATACTCTAGCTGGAAACACTGTGGTGGTACAAATGAGGCTTTTTGCTGACAGCTGTAGTGGACCAGTAGTCTGGAGGCAAAGCTGGTGGCCAAGAAATAGCATTTCCCAGCAAATACTGTGCTATTTATTGGAAGGTATTAAGCACTGTGCGCAGGATGCTGACTTTAAGAGTGTGACCACTGTAAATACATCAGCTGGAGCACGAGGAAGGAAAACCCTTCCAGATCCAAGTTTAGTGATCGCTATTCCAGTGAGCACAAAACTTGCGTAAGAGCTTATAGCATTCATCTTTCTGTTGAACATCCAATTACTGCAGCAAAATTAGTTCCAGATAATACAATTGAGGTTAACTTAATGGAGAAAAAGCATGGAAAGCTTTTTTTGAAAGAGATGTGTTGTGTTTATCTATATATCTACATGCATTACGGGAAGGACATAAGCTCTGGTGTGGGAGGGTAATGACACATGGGGCCTAATGGAGGTCTCATCATGTGTCTGTGGAAAATACATATCATCCAAGGCTGTGTGCATGGCATAGGAGAATTAGGAAATCCTGAACAGGTGACAGCTGATTAAACAGCTGAGTTTTTAGATCTCAGAGCTGTTTGAAATGCGGAGATACAGAGATATAGGACAGCTACCTACCTCAGGTTGCTTGACCCCAGTCTTTTCCACCCATTCCCGGGCACTGAAGCTTACCTTGTACAAAGCTGTTATTGTTTAGCCTGTGCAGAAACAGCCTTTGTCATCGTATCGGAGTCTAACTCCTCCAGCTAAATTAGGTCATTGTGGCAGTGTAGGCAATACACAACGCTGCAAGCCAAAATGTAAATTTATTACTTTTCCCATAAAACTCATTTCAGACTGTTTTTGGAACAACTCTTCCTGCTGTCTTTTGAATAGACTGTTGAAGGAAGAAAGGAAAGGTAAATTCAACTTAAAATCTTTAGACCCAAGATCAGCCCCAAAGTATTCGTGTCATTACAGTCAGAACCCACCTTATCTTCTGGTGTGGTTTCACTGCAGCTGAGCACTTGCAAGAATGGCTGATACCATGAGAACAGTTGATCCCTTTTTCACCCTTCCCTGGCGCTGGGATTTGTGCAAGTTTACATTGAAATGTATTTCTCAAGGAAAGTCAACTGGGGATACCACTCAACTCCCTAATCTTGATGGATCGATCTTCAAAGTCTTTCCCCATCCCAGTATCCAGCCTTATCTGGACATAAACAGAGATGCTCAGTGCATCTCTGGGCCATCTTCCTCACATGGTCAGACTGTACAATCATCAGCTGCTTCAACAGCGGAAGTTGGAGTAATACCATAATGGATGAAAGATTTGTAGGCTGTAAAGAAGGGACAAAACACAAAGCACAGATGGATGCTATTCCCAGACAGAAGAGGAGTGTGTGTGTGAGTCAGTTGTGCTCCCTGTTAATCCTCCTTCCCTAGGGTGCATGGGGTCTGGATGGATCTTCCTGAGGGGGTCTTGGGTAAGGACTTGAGACCTTGGATGATGTCAGCTATCCATGTATTCGTGCACTGTCGCACATTGCCAGAAAAACCTCAGTTCCCTCTAGAAAGGGGAAGCTACTTTTTCTCCTGCTGGGGGCTGAAGCACAGAGAGCAGGCATTACTGCGCTGATCGGACTAAGCTGACATAATAGGCTTCAAATAAATAAGTCCGAGGCAGACAGTAGCTGCAGTAACATGGGCTTAGTGGTGACAGTGCAGGTGGCCACAGGTATGCCCCAGCTGCGAAGGAGGGCATTGTCTCCTCCTTTTCTTCTCGCCACATAGGGCTCCATTCTATGATTTACAATTGTAGCTTGATTGGCACTGCAGACCTGAACCAACAGATGAAATGGAACCTGATAGGCCCTCTCTGCTCTATAAAATAATATTCCAAAAATATCCCCCTGTTCCCCAGGCATGGAGAGCACTAAGGGCAGGAGAGGACATCACCTTCCAGATTCCAACTCTGCCTCTTTCCCCTAGCTGTAGGCATGTTCTGACTGTCCATACAATGTGCCTAAATATTTGTGTTGTCAACAAAAGAAAGGAAAAAGGAAAAGGGGTAGCCTCTGTCTGCAGGCAAAATGCCTGGTTGCAATGCTTCCAGCAGCAGAAGGTTAAATTCAACTTTATCATGTTTTTCATGAAGTGTCTGCTTTCCAGGGAAACTCTGGGTATAGAAATGTGAGGAGTTTGCTGCTGTCATATTACCTCAGTGTACCCCAGAAGGCAGGATCTTTGTTTCTCTGGTTTCCAATCCTTTTCTGTGGGCTGTCATTCTCAGCCACAGAAGGTCTTCTGTGGTGCACCAGCGCCAATGAGTCTGGTAAAATACCATTTTCCTTCTCCAGGAGGACAGCATTCAGTGCTTCCTGGGTTTTTGATCTTTGCCAATGAAATGGCCTTTACAGTCGGCAGCATACCGTGTGTTAACTACAGGTCCTGTAATGTTTAACAGGGATACAAAAAAGTCAGCACTCTTCACATGTAAAACTCATTTTCTGACCAACCACATGCATGGGTTTAATTTACTTTGTCCTGTACAGACTATCAGCATCGGTGAGTCTGGTAGCAAGCTGTTGCTTTTTCCCCTAGAAAAGCAACACAGAGATGATGCACAGGGTCAGGGCTGGGGCACACTAACCTGATGTAGAGGACATCCAAAACGATACAAAAACGAGCCTGCACATAAAAGCTTTAAGCAGTGCAACATGATTCCTGCAATTAAACTGACACAGTATCAGTCAGATCATTGATCTGATTTGCTGGACTAACAGAGGAGGATGAAAACTCAAGTTGGCAGATACCAGAGTTTTGGCCCAGGATTTAGTTCTTGGACTAAATTCCTAGACTAAAGTGCAGCTCTGAAGGCTCATCCGGTAACTGGTTGATTCCTTCTGCTGGGAAGGGATACAAGACATCACTTTTACCAGTGAATTAGATGGGTGTCTCTTCTCAGAAATCACTATTGTGAACTTCAGAGGCGCTGTGTTATGCACAGTATTCAACTCCCTGCATGTTGGATGAAAGTACTCTATCTGCAATAATAAGGTAATCAGCTGCAATTTAGCATATTGAACAATATGACCTCAGAAGTCACCAGAGGGTACAATGGAGGATTCAGCCCCTAGTGCAGGCAATCACGCATGTGTTTCAGCGGTGCAGGTAGTACTAGAACCGCCCCCTCTTGAACAAATGCATTCTTATCCCAAGCATGCAGTCGGCATGGATCCACCGAGACCAGTATTTGGAGCACAGAAGAATCCTGCAGGCCTTCCATTACATGTTCCAGCCAACTCTCTTCTTCCCCTCCCAGATAAAATGCCCTGCAGAACTAATGGTAGAATTTGGCTCTCAAAGCTAGAAAGCTCCAACTGTAGCCAAAGTAATATCCTAAAATAGACAGAAAAATGAGAAACCAGAAATGTTGTTTTCCTCTTTCAAAAGTTTCATCAGGAAGTTAGCAGCGAGAAACCTCTAAAATGGCTCTTTCCCAGTTACCTCTCCTGATCTGGTCATTGCCTGACATGCTCAAAAGATCCCTCTTCCTAAGGCCAAAAGGGACCTTGATTTCATGCCTGTGGCTTCAGTATCACTGGAAACCACCTTACGGTAACTGAGCTTGGGATCTGGGCTTTCTGTATGAATCAGTTTTAGGGAAGCTGACAGCTACAAATCCCTGTGTTTTTGTTCTGGTGAAAACAGCTCGAAGAGCTAAATTTAACAGTTGATTTCACAATGCTCGTTTTTGCTTGTAGGTAAAATCACCCTTGAAAAATAGCTTATAATAGGAAGAGATACAGTCTCCGGATGCTGGAAAAGCAAACCAGAAAAGCAAACAGGACACATTTATCCTCATTCACAATTTCGATTGCTGCTGATAGAAGCTTTCTCCTCCTTGCTTGGGATCTTTGGATGAATACTGTGAATAAAAATAATGTGAGTTACCGAAAAGATTCACAATTCCTGACCCCATTTCAGAGGAAGACATAGCACATATCTGTGGTGTTTGGGTCAAGGGAAACAGCCTCTGTAGATCAAATCCGTAATGCAAATGTTTTTTTCACATAAGGAAACCAGACAGAATGCTTTCCCAAGATGAAAGAGACTTCTCTTCATGCACGCAGTTATCCTGATGTATTTCTCCTTGTAGACAAGTCATCACTATCACTTACCCCACAGTCACATTTCTACACTTTAACAATGTAAAAAGACCACGGAGTAGATGTAAATACAATTCATAGTTGAAGAATGGCATAAATCACCTGCACATTATAAGGCACCTTATTGTAAATGTGAGTGGGGCCTCTACAATGAAAATCTGCTCCCAAGAGTGACAAATGGCATCTTCTGCTCAGCACTTTGTATATGAAGCAAGGTCGGCTTTCAAATAAGCCAGGATGGATACCAGAGAATTACCTGCGTCCTGCTCCTCCTCATACCTTGTCAGCAGTTCACTGGGTTCCAGCCATGCAAATTCATGGAAGAAAGGAAGATGTGCATGTGTCCTTGGAAACACGATTTTTATTTGGGAACATCCTGAACCGCAGAGGCCTGCAGCATTCATCAGTCCAGCACTTAGGAAAAGAGTCATTGCACTTGTAAACTGAACATGGCAGAGACCAGCCGCTGCGAGAAACTACACAGAGGCTTTTATAACATAGAGTAGCATGTTTTATAATATACAGTAGCAGTGCCACTCCCTGAAAATAGCACACTCAGTATGGCTTAGTACCTGCTTTTGGCCATGTCCTACTGATCCAGGGGTGACAGATGTGTCCCCTCTGCCAGTGCAAGTGCACATCTGCATGGAGACCCCTAAAGAGTCAGTTGGGAAATGGGTACCAAGAGCACCAGTACGGCCCAGGCTGCCCTCCTGGGCCATGTCCTGGACCTCCCCTGTTCTGGGTTCCTCGGGATGTCTCCCAGGCTGGTAGGATGCTCAAGCATCCTCATCTTGCACTTCCTGGGAGGTGGTTGTCCCCAATGCCGTGTGCTCACTGCAAGTCCACCCCCTCTGTGGGCATCCTCTTTCCTGGAAAGGCTCCTGCTGCATTCCGCAGGGGAGCTGTGGCAGGAGGGCTGGTGCTGCAATGTGGATGTGGCCGGCTGGGTGCGGCCGTACTCATGGCAGAGGAATGTGACGTGCTGCCCGGGGCTGCAGGCTGTCCTGTGGGCAGTTCAGCGCTGCATTGCTGTCTGCCCTGTGACACGTGAGCAGGCAGTGTGGCATGTGGCTGCTCTGCAGCTACCGGTGGGGCACATCCAGGGAAGCGGTGGGCTGGTGTCAAGCATGATGTGTGCTCAGGTGTGCAGCTGCATGGACCATGAGGCTCTACCCAGGCTATCAGCTCTGCCCTTGACTGTAACTAGCTCCTTAGAGGCAGGGCTTGATAAGCTTCACTAGGAGGAGCTGAAGCAGGGCTGATGCTTGCTCCATGGTTAGGTCTATGTAGCAGTCCCACCCCCTGTTGCTGTGCTCCACCCTGCCCCCTTATATCCCACTTCTGCTTCAGACCCTCAAGATATAAACAGCAATAAAAATAACTCTTTTTATATTGTTCCTTAACCTCAGTCATGCCAGTCCCTTTAGTTCAGAGTAGACTGCAGCTTCTATTGTTTGCCTTGTGGCTGCCTTGACTGGAGTAACTCCTAACCCTGCCTGGGCTCAGACCTGGCCTTACTGCCTTGTCTTGTTCATGCTTACCTAAAAGGAGAAGCTCTTTCTTTGTTGGGCCCTCACTTATAACTTGAGAGACAAATTCTTCCCACTGTGATGGACTTGGATGACCCACAGGCTCAGGTCTGAGCTCCAGCCTCTGGCAGCTCCAGGATGCCATGGAATGCCTCTTTACGCCCTGGGACAAGGGTCTGAAGACACTTGACAGAGGACCTGTTGTTTCACCTGCTCCTTGTGCTAAAGCTACAGTTTCATTCCCATTCACAGCCTGAGGTGAGGCTGTTAACAGTTTAAAGACATGAGACCCCTCTTGGTACAAGAACTGGTTCTGTTTACAAAGGCCTGCTCATCGGCTGGAGTTAATCAGTTCAGCATCAGTTTAGCACCAGCGAGGCTTTGTTGATTTGCACATGCGGAGGATTTGGCCTCAGTGCCAGGTCCATATTATTTTACAGCAGATAATGAATGCAGCATGTTGTGATGTTGTGCTTGCTTTTCCTATCCTTCTCTGAAGCTCCAGTGTTACTGACCTGAAAACATTTTCCCACTATTAAACTTTCCGTCAGGACATAAGTCCTTTTTAAGATGCTGAACACCACATGATGCCTTCCCTTTGTGTGGGAACAGCTCCGCTGTACCAAGAGGAGGTGTGATCTTGACTTATGGGATAGAGATTCCTTGTGGTACTGACTCATACGCTGTACGTTTGCGCTCATTTTCACATCTTCCTCCTGATCCTGTTTTAGGCTGCCTTTCCATTACTCCTCCACCCTGGGGGAGGAATCCTCAGCCAACACTGCTCTAACCCGGAAACCACAGAGGATGAAAAGACCTTTCATAGCAGTAATGATGCCATGTTCCTCTCCTCTGCAGCTGCATTCTGAAAACAATAGATCAGGAGGCAAAGTCCCCACCCACAAGCAGAACTTGCAGCTCTGCAGCCATCGGGGACTGGTGCAAATGGGCCTAATGCAGATGCCAGAGAACATACTTCCTATTGACACCAGGGAACAACAAGAGCCGAAGCTATAACCTAATCTAGGGTGAGAACAATGTCTATTTTTGCATATTTAGCAAAGATAGGCTCGGGCCATGAGCTGAGAAAAAGCTTTGCCCACACCCTGAATCTTCACATGTTTGTAATCTGTTGTTTGGGTCAATCTACTGTAAAGACTATGGAATGTCTGCAAAAAAGGTGGTGAATGCACTTTTACTTCTAATGCCTTGGTAGATACCCATGCCTATGCATATCTTACAGCTCCAGTGTCCATGAAAGGTTCCCTCTAAAACAGGGAGGAAGACATGTGGAAGCACATCCAGCAGTTTAGCGAGCCTGTTGTTTAATACAAAGTGTAGAAGAACAAGGTGAAGGCTATGCACTGATAACCTGTTTTTACTACAGTGTATTGCTAGGCCAGGTTTAGCTGTGCACTTCTCGGCTGAAGTGTTCCTTGGGTCTTGCTTTTCCAGCATGGACAGCACTTTTGAACCGGCAAAGGGTATGTGATTGACATCAGACAGAAGGCTTGATTTTATCAAGGCTTTGGCATGCCACTTGCTGGAAAATCTATTCTGATAAGTGCCATCCAGTGTTATTAAATGTGGCACGGAAAGGTAAACTAAGTCCCTGCCAAGGAACTGCCACTCTGGACTTGTTTGCTCTCTGATTGTATAGGCAGGCCTGATGTTAGTCATCAATGGGAAAAGGTCAGTAGGACTAGGAGAGGTCTGGCTCCATCTGGCTTTAATATCTAAAAGCCCCAGTCACATAGCAGCAGTGTAATCCTGTAAGCTTAGTATGTAAAAATCCAGCTCTTCCTTCTCTTGGACAGGCTCAAAAGCATGAATTGACATAAAGTTGAATGGTATTTCATGCGTTCTTTATATGCTGGTGCCAACATGAGGGGTAGGATGATGGGGAAAAAGCTCAGTGTCCAAGTGAGACACTAAAACGCCTATGGAAAGTCTTCCAGAGCTTCCCCAGAGAATGCATTTCAAACCCTGTGCTAATTGTTTTCTTCTTGGCATGATATGACTTCACTCTCGTAGCTGCCTGTGGCTTCATAATCTTCTCTGGATTGCAGTGCTCTGCTTCGATTTCTGTCACTGCCTCTGCATGATCTGTCCTTTGCCAGGCAGGAACCTGCAGGGTCACACAAGGTACCTGTGCTGAGCTGGAAACAAGGGAATGGGTTATTTCTTCTGAGTCGAGTGGGCCCCTAAAATAAGGACCTCATTTCAAACAACATTTGGCACAGCAGAACGCGTTTGTCTTCTCCAATGTGCGAGGTAGCGAAGAGCTATTTTTTCCCCTGACATGGGAAGGAAACAGGAGAACTGAGACACCAACACCCACGACTGTGAAGGTATTTAAGCACTTGTTGGGATCTGCACATTGTGGCCAAGCAGTTTGTTGATCGTCCCACACAGCCTTGGGCAGCAGGTGCCTAAACCCCGTGTTTCCAATGTCCTGAGGCACAGCTCCTATCACAGGGTCAGGTTTCTCCAGAGCTCCTTGCGGGACCAATCCTAGGAAAGGGATGATGCTGCATGTGCCATTTTCTCTGCTGATTTCCATGGGTTAAATCCCTGCAGACGCTTTTCCACCCCATGCCATGCAGTTGCCTTGGCAGAGGCTGCTCTCGGCATCACTCATCCCTCGTGGGTCCCACCTGTTACTCCAAATCTGGCTGCGTTTCCTCATCTCCCCTGCATCCCCATTTCATCTTCTGTAACTACATCTCTGTGACCTGTTCCCTCCTGCTATGTAGAAACTTGGGCAGTCACATGGGGATGTATGGGGTCACTTGTACTCCCCTGACCCTGTAAATGTAGAAGGGTCAGTTTATTTCCAGAAAGCATGGTTTACATATTGTTTTCCTTTCATTATTTCGTATGTCAGCTGGAAGGGCTCTGTTCGCTCCCTTCAGCAACAGCAAGTAAATACCCAACCTGTTTAGGAAAACTTAACTCTGGAGACCTAGAGAAATCTTTGGATGCTGATGAACTGTGTGTGACCCTCTGAAGAGAAACATTAGCTTAAAATATTAGCAAATGTTTCTTAGTGAAGATAAAAGAATATTAGAGAAAATATACACGGCTTTCAGTCAGAGGTCCCTGTGCAGCCCATTTCCCATTGAAATCAAGTGGCCAAAATGAAGAGGTCAGCAGAAGTTTGCTTGAAAACAAGGAAAGCTCTTTGCTCACTCCAAGCAGTGCTGTTATCAAGAGAATCTTGTCATAACAGACTGAGGCCAGGATTTTCAATCATAGTTAATTGGCTTGCTTGCTTGCTTGAAGCATGCTGAGCAGCAGAGCCGCTTTTGGGAAGGTGTGAGAAATAGTGGAGCACCAAGGAACCCCCATGCTAGTCCTGGGGGACTTCACCAACACCCCAAGGCCGCTTTGAAGCATTTGATCCATCTACTGCCAGATCAAACTCCAGGGGATAAATCAGGGAATTTTGACTTGGACAAGCACAGATGAAGTGTGTGCAGTTTCATAGAGTCATAGAACAGTTTGGATTGGAAAGGACCTTAAGATCATCCAGTTCCAACCCCTGCCATGGGCAGGGACACCTCGCACTAAGCTATATCACCCATGGCTCCGTTCAACCTCGCCTTGAACACTGCCAGAAAGTCTTCTGTTAAGTCTTCTGGGTTGCCAGGTTGAGCATCTCCGTTGCTCTGTCTCCTTTTGTGCCTAGACAGGCACGTACAGGCCAAAGAATGGAGATGCCTCATGTTAGTTTAGGATTTCAGGATGAGTTGAGCTTACCAAGAGCGGTGGTGAGTACAGGGGCCTAAGCAGTTGTGCTTGGAAGACAAGGTTGAAGGACTTCAGTGGTTCACAGTGCTACTTGGGAACTGGATAGTCAAGTACTGCCAGTTCCTACATCAGCTTAAAGTTAATAGAATGATGGCGGGTGCCCAAACATCCTTGTAATCCTGCATTTGCAAGCAGTTTTCGGCACAGAACAGACAAAATAAAATGGTTTTTTTAGAAACAACACACCCTGCAGGTCTCTGTCCTTGCCACTGGGTGTATGAAATTTAAAATACAGAAAAAACCCATTTAAATAACAGAGTTGGAGAACCTTGACAGTAGCAAGAATGTGTGAGACTCTGATGCGTTTTTATCCTTTTAAAATAAAGCAGATGCTGAGGGGAGGCTATAAGAAGGCGTCTCAGAAAGACTGGTGCAGAAACATTGAAAGAACTGAAAAACTTGCTTTTTTCCAAGAGAACAAGCAAGGAAGTGGTCCTACAGACTGTGGGTGTAGAAATGCATGTTATGGAAAAGCCGCGTTTTGGCATGATCTGAAATTGCAGACCTGGGAATGAAATGAGTGCATGGAATGCTCCATACATCACTACTCTGAGTCTGAAAAGAAGTTTCAGATGAACACAAAGAGATGATTTTAATATCTTCAAGCTTACCTGGGAGATTGCCTCCGAGCTTAAGAACCCTTGCTTGAGTAAAATCATTGCCCATGGGCACAATCAGTCTGCAAACACAAGTGCTTGTGTCCTTTTCATAAGGCCTGTTTTCCCAGTGGATCTATAACTCCGTATTCAATCCATTCTTGATTTCTGTGGAAAGCAGTGTACCAAAACATACTGTAGGAAAATGAGGTGGTTGTTAACTTCAGCACTGTTCTTTACAAAAGGCTTTTTCTAACACTGGTAGTCTTTAAGGGAACATTTAGGGTTTTTTCTGGGGGGGCGTGGGGTGGATAGTCTCAGTCAAACCCAGACCCACATTCATTTTATAAGTCTTTGTACTTATCAACCAATTACCAGTTAATTTAAGAACATCACCATTTTCATTTAAAAGAGCTGTTTCTATAGGTGTGGTTACTTTCTGAATAGCAAGTGGCTGCAGCAGGATGGTACAACAGCAGCATTTGGCAATTCACAAAAGACTGCATTTTTCAGGCTTTGGTGGATTCATCTGCAATGCCTTTGTGCCACTGATATTATCCTTACTTTAAAGACGTGGCAGTAGAGACACAACACTCTATCCACAATCAGCAAGTCCCATCCTTTCTTACTTGGCTGATTATGCTACACAGCTCCACTGCTGATACACACTGACAAACTGTGTCTATCATTAGTGACAAGCAAGAGTAAAGTATGAAGTAAGGCAAGAGATGATGGACAGAATGTCCCCTCTAAAGAAGAGACTTGTTTCCCCAAGGGTGCACATCCGATTTGTCCCTTTGAGTTTCCCCCATCAAGTGCAGTTCTTTGTGTGTGACAGGGAAGTCCCACCCGTGTGCAATGCAGGGAGACCAAGGTTTGGCTCTACAGGGATGTGAGGATAACGCAGTCTTGAGTTTCTGGCTCTTTTGACTCCATCTCTGTTTTGGACAAAATTCCTCTTGTTTCCAAGGAGTTAACTGAGAGCAGATCTCAGTATTCTCCTCCCAGGAGTTTATTATGAATTTATAAAAAGAGTAATAAAATCCAATCCTTTCAGCTATGAAAATTACCCTCATTTGTATATAAATAGGCTTAACCTCTTAAACTGTGTCAGATGCTGCTGATTCACCAATCTGATCTAGATCTTCACATGGTCTCTGCTCCTGCAGCTCCAGGGCAAATGAGTCATGCTGCTCACAAGTGCCGTATCCCACCGAGCCTGGCAGTACCAGGATTCTGCTAGCAGCGTGTCTGCTGATTGCCACTAAACCTGGGCAGGGATTTTCTCCTGATGAAGCTGAGCTCACCAACACCCTGCAGCCACAAAGCGCTATGTGGCATTTATGTGAAAATCCATGTATTTTCATTCACTTCAATCCATGTATTTTCAATCACTTCCTCAGTTGCATTTCCCTCCCTGGTGACAGTGCTAGGAAGATCGGCCTGCACTACTTTTGAAATTGCTCTGGAAATATGAAAGGGAAATGCCAAAGTATTTTCAATTATCTAAGTGGCCTTTTTAGTTTGTTCCTGGAAATCAGGAGCCCTGAGCTGTCTGAATGCTCTCTCACTCTATAAAGCATTGTTTTTAAAAGCAGAAGGGATCCACTTTCCCCGTTCCATGCCCATTCCTAGAGCTGTCCCAAACCTTCTGCTACCTTTCCTGGGGGAGTGGAAAATCTAGATGCTGAAAATCAGGCTAAAGCCTGTTCTCCTAAGTATGTTTTAGGGTAACGATGCCCTTCTGGCTATGGGGCACCTGGGGACAGAAGAGGTTGGTGTAGCCACGTGTTGCCTGAGTTTCCAGGAACTCCGGGCCTTGGCTCTTGCTTGATGGCAATTGTGTGCTGATCTGTGGGAATGGCTGTGGACCAGGAAGCCATAGGGAAGAGCTGATTTTTCTCTTTTGATCCAGATTATGGCATAAGGTGTTGCTCTCACCTGAGCTGATGCTTTGAAACTCCAGCTGATGATGCTCTGAGTGTCATCCGTGTCCTCTGCTCTGAATCTCCTGTAAGCTCTTAGGAGTAAGGAAGGACTCGTGTATTTTGTGCTGCCATCACAAATAACAGACTCTCGGCTTTAAATCTGTGACTGACTGTGCATGTCACATTTCATGCCATTAAAAACATAAGCTCAAGCTTGGAAGGGTGAACATGCTTTTGGCTTCTCTGCCATTTGTATTTCAGTCTGCAGACACCACTTCTCTCACAGCGTGTTGCTGTTTTTCTCTTGAGAAAATTTCCAGAGCCCTCTATTCCCGGAGAAGAAACAGACTCCATTTACCAACGTTTGTTCCAAGTTATAATGAGCAGAAAGACAGCTCTTGCCGGCTCTAAACAGAGTCTCTCAGCTCAAAGCCTTCACAGCTTCAGCCAGCACCTCCCAAGCCCAAAGACTGCCCTCTTTTAAAAAGGGCATTAAGTGTCGCCATGTCATGAAGAACGTTCATAGGACCTCTCTGCTTTCCTCCTCAGTCAAGGCTGAGGAGCCCAGTTAAGCTGCTGGGAGTCTTCTCCTTAGGATGCCTGTGTATGCATTGCTTGAACAAGCATGGGTTAGTTCATGCCATGGGTAGGGGGATTCCATTAATGGCTAATTCAGGTGCAAGTTCCACTGTAAGGGAGTCCCAGGGCCAAAACATGGCCTGAAACACATGGAGGCACCATTGACACAGCCTGGCTGTTGAGGAGCCTTTCCGTGCTTTTGCACAGGATGAACCCTACATCAACACCTTGGAAAGGAATCATTCTCTGCCATCAACTTCCTATCTGTGAGCCTCAGTGCATGGCAGGGAAGTCTCTTCTGGTGGCTCATCCTATTGCATATCTCAAAAGGATGCTGTCCTGCCAGGTAGCAGCGGGCAATAGCAATGTGAGCCCTTGATCCCCTGGGCTAGCTCCTCATGTCATGCTTGCCATGGTCCTCAAGCCAGAGGCAAAGTTTTCTGAACAGGGGCCACATTCTGCAGGGCTCAGGCTGTCTCCAAGAGTAAGAGCCCTACCCAGGGAACAGATAAACACACCAGCGTTTGAGCCTCTGGTACTCTTTAATGTCATCTTCATGGAAATATATGTGTCATAACAACACAAAGCAGGAATAGTTCTCTTGCTTTCAATCTGCTTGGTGCCAGGGTCCACGTCATTTCAACATCAAAACAGATCCAGCAAGTTCATGGCCACTTTGCTCTCCCAAGAACTGCCTTTTTTGCCCCCTTGGTTTGTACTTGTCTCTAGTGTTCCTCCCTGCTAGCAGGGGATGTCACATACTGTTGTGATTGACATCTAATTTTCACTGGAAGCCCTTGGGAACTGGCCCCTTATCTCCACATACCATGCACATCAAAATGGTTTAATCAACTCTATTAATTCCAGGGCTTGCTGCTGGTCTGGGTAAAACACTGCACTTTCCCAGCACTGAAGCTTTGTAGCCAAGTTTCACATTGCAGCACCCTCCATGCAGTTTGTTCTCTGCTCCTCTGGATTGGCCATGTTCCCCTGCTCTCATGGAGAGGTGTCAGGGCTCTGCTCTAAGGCTCAGATTGGTTTTGACTGATTTACCACAGCAGGAGCATCCCCTCAGCTTGAAAATCTGAACTTGAGAGCCCTTGGTGTTATTTCCTGGCCACCTCCTAAAATGGGTGCAGGGCACCTGCAGAGCACATCTGCCCAGTTGTGCAGCCTGAGAAGGTGTCCAAGAGCAGGGAGAAACCTCGGAAGACCAGGGCAAAACTCATGGGATACCATTACAGCTGTGGCACTGGAGGACCTGAGGAAGGGGACATGCCTTTGCCCTTGTCCCAGCATGCCTGCTTTAGGGAGGGGTGGTGGGACGCTGCTTATTCATCAGAAGACACAGTGTGATCAAGAAACAACCTTCAGTGGACTAGACGTGGGAGGATTAGATATAGGATGGTGCTTTATAGACATCTTCCTGGCCAGATGAAGAACTGGACCAGATTCTGCCAGCTTTTTCCACCTGCACCAGTGTTTTACCCCCTGATTGACCCCCAGTCTAAAGCCAAACAGCTCCAACAGCTGTGGGGATACCTGGTGTTTAAAGCATCCACCAAACAGCCCAGGGCTGCAAGAGACATGCTGCTCCTTGCTCTTCTCAGAAAGGGCTCTTGCAACAGGAAAGAAGCACAGGCAAAGCAAGAGCCCTAGGGAGAGAAGTGACAAGCGGCAGCTGGCGCCGGTGGGTGACGTGCGCAGTGACAGAGCAGTTGGGCTCCTCACTACTCCGCTACTATTTTGGAAACTTCAATAAACACAAGAGGCCAGATCAATCTCAGTGCTCCAGCACGAGCCTTGAGGAGCCCTTTTCACTCGACTGCAGGCTGAGACACCCATTGGCTCTGTGCTCTGCTTGGACCCTGGGCAAACTCATCAAAATGGCCACTGAAATCACTGTTAGCACTTCACTAACGAGCAGGTTTTAGCTCCCTTAGATTGCACCAAGGAATTCATGCTCATTTGTGCCATGGAGAATACAACTGTTTGAGTCCTGTGTGGGAGCTTTCGAGCAGCTGGAGAAAGAGTATAGATGTTTATATTTGTAAAAAGGGATTGTTTTTGCCGCTGTCAATTATTAATGGCTCTCAGGTCAGGCTAAGAAACAACGCCAGGGATAAATTACCCTGTGTGCTATTCATATATGCTCTCCCCATTGTTTCCTTCTCAAGTAGAGGATTCACCCCGCAGTGAACTCCTCGGCGCTGGGAAAAAAAAGGGACTGACGAAGCGATGAACTCAGGGTGCCCATTTGTTTGTGCATTGACATCTTCCCTGCTCTGTCAGGTGTGTTTAATCAAAGAGAACCAGGAAATGCGCTGTAATTATAAACACGTTACTGCGCAAGGAGGAGGCTGCCCTCGGAGAGGATTGTATTGTTTGATAAATGGTTACAGTGAGAAAACACAGGCTTAACCTACCAAGCTCTTTGCTGAGATCAAAGCAAGGCTGCCTGCCACCACAGCCCGCCTGTGCAGCAGGAGTCAGCTCTGGGTTTGCACTGGGGGAAGTGGAAGAAAGTTAAAAAGAAAAAGCAATCTCCACCCTTTTTTTTTGCCTTTTTTCGCCTGAAACTTTTCCCCCGTTATAAAAAATGACTCAAACATTAAATATTTGCTGTTAAAATTAATAGAATTAGTGAAGAACCCAGCTGAGAACACAATAATTAGGACCTGCTCCAAAGCCCCTTGCTGAAGCCCGTGGAGAGACTTATTGTTTTCAATGGGATTTGGTTCAGGATCCTGGTGAGCTGAAGCAAAGATGTAGTTGTGGAATAACCCTGGGAGATCCTGGATCTCCTGCAGTCTTTCCATGCAACCTTGCCCAAACTTGCAAGCATTTGTTAGCTGTGAGCACGATGGAACCCAAGGCAGTAATCTGCTGCTGCTGCGGAAACCAGGAGTGCTGTAGGTAAGATGCAGAAGGGGTTTATTGCCCTTCTCAGCACTGTGAGGCTGAGTCATGGCCCTGTACTTAAATAAACTAAAACCAAAACAGACAAACTGGAAATTGTCCAGAGGAAAGCAGCAGAAATGATCAGAGGTCTAGAGAACATGACTTATGAGGAAATATTGAAAGGGCTGGGTTTGTTTAGTCTACAGAAGTTGAAACATCCTAATAAACTTTAAAGATGTAAAAAAATATATGGTATCAAAAAGTGTAACTGATCGCCCTTTATTTCTGTGGGTAGGGCAGAAGGTACGGCAAAGATTTAGGACAGATAGTATTCAAACCCATGAGGCTGATAAGGCACTCACGTGAGTTACTGAGGGAGGGAGCAATGTGAAAATCTCATGAGAGATTTTCAATGCCTCGGACAAGTACCTGCTGTGAGGGACGGGGTAACATGCTGTCCCACGGGGCAGGCTGCTTGCAGCCATGTAGTCCTGTGGTTTCCATGATGTAGTGCCTGTCTCGGGACACTCAAGAATGAGACCTTAGAAGTGATGATCCTTCACAGCACTCCCTGATGTGAAAAAAAGCAGCAGGTGCTCAGGCTTCCTAAAAGTGACCCCCAGATCCCTTTCTTAAGCCCTTCTTTTCCCTCGTCTCCAGGGTTATTAAAGTGCAGCAAATTTCTACCTCTTCATGGAGCTGTCACTGTATTCTAGAAGTACCTTTGTTGCTCTTCCTTCTAAGCGAGTGCTCAGATGCTTGAACGTTAGGATGATGAGACATCTGGAAAAGCATGTGCTGACTCAGAAAGTGTTCCAGGTAGTGGTGGCCTTGTAGATCCTGCTCAGGAAAAGTCCCCTTCTGACAGTGGAGAAAGGGGTACCTTGGTCATCCTTTGATAGAGGTGCTTTCACCCATAACACCACCGGATATGGCAACCGCAAAACACTTGGTATGGCAATAGCCATTGCTCTAGGTGCGTTGGGTGGTGGCCAGTACCTGATTAGAAAGGCAGCATCCCTTCTCCCCATAGCGTCCGCCCCAGGCCTGCATATCTCCTGCCCTGACGCTGCATCTGCATCTTCATCCTTGTGATCAACTGAATATGCCAGCCCTCATCTGCCTCGGTAAGGCTCAACACTGTTTTCTGCTTTCAACCCATTTTGCAAAGGGGCCCAAAAGCATTGGTTACAGTTTGCATCAAATTGACCAAGAGACAGAAGTCTGCCAGGAACCAGGTTTTGTATTTACTGCTCCCAAATTCCTTGAATTACAGGCACGAGGTGAGGAGTTTGCAAAGGGAATGAGCAAAGGGTTGCAGCCAGAGCAGAGCTGGCCATAGCCCTTGGCATCTCCAATGACTTGGGGGTGACATGAGGGTTTCCCGAGGGTCAGGGGAAGAATGGTGTGCTCAGTGCCATTGCAACTGTGCCTCTTCTTTGCGCTCCTCATTTCCTGCCCAGTTACAGCTGTGCAAGGTACTATTTGGTTGCAGCATAAATGCTGGGAAAATCACTAGTTACATGATATGGGAATTAAAAAAATCTGTTTGCTTCCAAGTGTAAACCAATGACTGTGGCAGCAGTTTGCAAAGACGATGTTATGGCCCCAGCTCAGCTCTTCCCTCAGCTCTGGGTACAGTCACGAGCCTGGCAGGAATCCGTGTCAGCTAAAATGTGTGGCAGCAACTGGCGTCTCCTGGAGTTTTGGAGCTGAGTGGGGCCACAACAGGAAGGAGTTTGGGAAGGCAGCACTGCAGGGTTAGGAATAAACATCTCCCCAGGGCAGACTTTCCATAATTGGCCATGACAAGGCTTCTTTCCCCAGAGAGCTGGAGCTGGTCTGTGAGGAAGCAGAATGAATCACTGCTCCATCCAATTTGGCAAGTGCCATGATTTAGCCTTGCTTTGCACAGGGAGATGATGATAGAGACTGAAAGACAGAGGAGAAATGTAGCCAAAGGCTTCCGAGCTGGGAGATGAGTTTGGGTTTACACTCATTTTTTGCAGGTTTACTCAGATCCTTAGAAGGAAACCCTGGCAAAACCCACAGGTACAAAAACAATTCCCTTTATCAACAATGCAGAGGGAACAATGAAGACTCCTGAACGCAAACCTCATGTAAACAATAATAACCATTTTATTTTGCATTGTTAAACAGCAGTTGATATGCAATACTGCCTTCCAGCCTCCCACTTCGTTAACTATTTCTGTCACCCTTCTGCTCCCAGATACACATTCTGGGGGGGGGGATCTTAGTATCTTAGTGGTAGGAGTAGGTGTCTTGCAACATGGTGGTGACCACATGGCTGTGCAGCCTTCGCTGAAGAGGAAGGTTGAGCATGGTTTCCTCATGCCAACTCGTACCCTTTGAAAAGTCCCACTGCCTTTCACATAAGAGGAAAAAGTGTTGTTTCTGCCATCTCTTCTCTGGATGGTGGGCATCAGTGCAATCTTTAGAGCTGCTTGCTTATCTCAGCAATCTCACCGAGCCTGGAGACCAAGCAGCACTTCACAGCCTGTTCAGTATCTGATGATCAACCCCCTCCCTTTAAAAATATGCACTTAATGGCAGAACCCCATGAAAATATTGGTGGAGCCAGAGCTGCTTTGCCAAGTGGTAGACTTAGACTTGCTCTTCTTGGAAAGCTGGTTTCCTGTCTCTGGCTTTCTCTCATCGTTGTTTTCCAGTGGTTTGGAGAGGAGAAAGGGAAAAAGAAAATGTTCCTCTCCGATACCTCTTCTCTTTTGCACCTCCTTTCCTCTGTATGTCCTCTCTGCTTTTCCAGATTTCAGGAATTCCATCAGCTAAAGGGCTTCCTAACTAGCCCCCTTTTATCCTGGATGCAAAAGGAGATGCAAGCTGCCTGCAAAACAAAATCCCTTGAAAAAGAAGATGCAGGACATATTCCTTTCCATCCCACCTTCTCCCGCTCCTTCAGAGACGGAACAAAAGTCTTTCTTACACTGTTGAAAGAGCAGTAGCTCAGAAAAGTCAAATCTGCATCTTGTCACAATGTGAGAGTTCACATCGAAGCATCAGCCTTTTGCTAATTTCTTATTTGATGTTAGGAGCATTAACGTTTTATTTCTGATGAAATGACTGCCATTGCTAATGCAGGCAGCTGCTGCTGGGCTGGATACAAGACTAGAGCTTGGGGCTGTCTAATCTAAATTCCCCCCACCACTGGAAATGGAAGGCTTGGTTAGCACTGAGCAGCGAGGGGCAGCAGCATGCAGCTGAGTTTGCATGCTAACAAATGCAGACCTTACTTTCCCTGCAGACACCAGCATTCCTATTCACCTTTCACTTTAAAGTCTGCACGAGGGCAAATCCTGCGCCAGGTTCTTACCCAGGATCTTTTCCCTGCTTTCTGCTGAGATTCTAGGTGAGGTGGCGGGGCTGGATTTAGCAGCACCACGCGCAACACCAGTCAGGTGAACACAGCATGAGCATAAAGCTCATGACCTTTCTGGCAGAGCGTTTAGGGAATGACAAATGCCACTGGTGCCTTCAAGGTCAGGAGTTTGTGGGACCCCATGAGGATGCCCCATGTGCTCTCTGCAGAGCAAAGCGGGTCCTTTCTGTGCAGGAAAGCACAAAGTGTCCTGGGGAGGGTCAAAGGTCGCTTAGAGAAGGTTAGAACAGGGAACACACTGGAGCGTAAGGCACCCATGGTCAAAGAGTTTGTGTGGCAGTTTTCCCTTTGGTGTCCATGTGTCAGTCTCTGGATCATAGCAGTCCAAGGAATCCAAGTCCTCAATGACATTGTCTGCAGTGAGACATCGTCCTCCTGTGACATATAGCTTGTTCTTGATGACAGTGGCCCCGTGATGCATTCGTCTGTCCTTCATGTCTGCACATTTAACAAACTTGTTGTCTTTTGTGTCATAAGCAATTATTCTCCGGGTGTACCCTAAACGCAAAGCCAGAGGTGGAAGAGACAGATGTGAATTAGAGCTTATAGCCAGAAGATATATATTTCCTGCTAATCTTCAATAAAACCTTCTATACTCGTACATAATTTGGCAGAATTAAGATATCTAAGGTGGGAAGTGATGTGTCACAAGATTGCCTGTCTGTCTGTCTTCCCTTCCTGTTTTTCCTCATCCTGTCTCATAGCACCTTGGCAGCCAAGGCTCAACGAGCACCATAAAACCCATCAGATCAAGCAATCAACCTGTCAAACACAGTTGGAGCTTGCAGTTTTCTGCAGGTGAACATCCCAAAGCATTTGTTTTCACTCAACAGACTCCTAAAGCATAGAGAAACCAACGTCATATGGGAAGGGAACAACAATGCCATGCTGGGGAGGAGTCGTAGCTGTGTACTGAATGGAGCTGGTACTCAACAGCGCAGTGCCACTGGTGCTCGTTCCGCTCCCAAGGCCCTTGGTGCCACATTCGTACTGGCCACCATGCAGTGACTCAGCAGACAGCTCTTCCACTGAGGGGTGATGTAACTGAGACTGCTGAGAAGTAAGAGCTGGTACCATGGCTGTTGCCCTGGAGCAATGGAGGTGTGGAAGCTTGGTATCCACCTTGCCCATGTATCTCTGCAAATAATCAAGAGTGCCCATGGCAAACAAACTGCTTTGGGCCATGTTTTATGGGGCTTGTAGCCATGTCCCCTAGCACAAATCAAGGCCTCTTTTGCTTAGGCCAACCCACTCCTTTTTGTTATGATGTGACCAGTCCTGCAAAGAGGATCTGAAATGTGATGAAAGCAGTTTTTAAGACAAAATGTTATTTTTGTGGGATTTACTGTTGATAAACTAAGGGTGTTTGGCCAGTGTTTTGGCATGGAGTTTGGTAAATAAAAATTGACTATGGTGAATCTCTCTACTTTCAAGCAAAATGAAAGATGTTTAAAATTAACATGAATTTCTGCAGCTTTTATTAGATAAATACAAAATAAATCAAGATCTTAAGCTTAGCAGCATCAGGCTTGTGTCAATACATACTCTTCATATTAATGCATTTGAAGATAAGAGAGTTGAAAATACTGTATTTTGGGCACTGTAGTCAGGTCAGGGTAATCTGCCACACAGGATCTTGCTAGTCTTGTACCTTTTGACCCAGCTCTCCCCTATTCTGCAAAGGGGAGCAGTGACCTCCCACTGATAGATGACATCCCATTTGAGTCCTGTGTCGTTTGGGTTCAGTCTTCTACTCTGCTAAAGCTTCTCTATGTTTAATTTCCCCTTGAATAATCTAACGAATGCTTCCTCCTGCCAGCCTGCGGTTGGGGGAGCTGCATTTAGGACAGAACTACCAGCGACGTGTGATTCATCAAAGTGCCACAGGTGGAAGCTGATTCTCAGGTTGAAAAGGACACTGAGAACTTTCCCCTCTTCGAGTGTTTCATGCCCCTCTCAGGACATTTCACAGTTAACCCCAGAAGGCAGCTACAGGACTAACTGACCCCTCATAGCCCTGCAGCATACTCATCCCAGCAAGCTGTCCATGGCCTTGTGGTAACCGTGCTCTCCACCCTTCCAAGAAGAGCAGTGAGGCAGGGCCAGGCTGTGAGTCAGTAGGGAAGAAGCAGAACCCGCATGCCCTTAGCTTCCTCCATTCTTCTGCAGAGCAGTAACTTGCATTGGCTTTTCCTCAGTTTCTCCCCACCACTTGGAACAAGAATGTGCCTCGTGGAGAACTCTTGTCCCCACTTCCATGGCCATGAGACCCCATGAGAGACGTGTATGGAGGGCGGACACACTTCTCCTTTCCCTCCCATGCTCCAAGCACTTTTTGAGGGAGCACCCCAAGCAGGAAAGCTGCGAAATCCAGCAGGAGCTGGGCAGGGGGAGAGAGGAAGGAGGGTGAAACAGAGCCCTTACCACCTACGATGATAATCTGGTCTCCAATCACAACAGCTGGTGCACAGACGTTCTTCACCACCCTGGTCTCCATCCGAAACCACGTATTCCTGGCGACATGATAAACCTGACAAATAAATGAAGATACAGAGCTGTTTATGTTGCATTTTATCTGGCAATTGTAATTACAGAGGAACTTACGGGTTGTATTTTGTCCTAATTAATACAATCCTCTGGCTTAAGCTGAGAATTTATCCACTCTTTTCCCTAATATGTCCTCTTGGAAAGTGTTCTAGTTTTCCAGGCTTGTCTGCTCAGGAGATGCTAGCACGTGCCCTAAGGCACACAGTATCTGCAGTACGCAAGCTTCTTGCCTGTAAATCTTTGCATGGCCACTGAATCACTTGATATCGCTTTTCCAGTGTGCAAGCCACCTAATTTAACTTCCCAGTTATTCTGTGTGTGGCTGCCTTAGCCTTAGCAATTTCCTGGGCAAGCAAACCTCAACTTCACCTAGCTCAGCTGGCAGCCACTGTGTTTGCCCAGTTGCTATATTTGTGCTGGTGGCTCGTATGCACTGAGATTGGCAAAGGGACATGTTAATGAGACTTCGAGTGGTATCTAAGTCATCGATTTATGTGAGAAAAAGAGCTGTTGCCAGATGGTGATCATTCAGTCATCCATGTCTGGGCAACACAAACTTCCATGTCACTTTGACCGCTTCTTAATATAGCAAATACCTCCAGAACATCTCCCCACTAACTGATATATATTTCCTTACCCCTAATAATCAAGAAGCTCTATCACCATCAAAAAGTGATGCTCATGTGCTGTCTGCCATCTTAGCCTTTAATGATCTTTCTTGGTTAAAACACCTGAGCCAGTGAAAAACACACATGGGGAAACTCTGCAATGTTGGTAAAGCATCAGATCAGATACGACAGGATTTCATGTATTTTTTCCTCCTAATAGAGTGTAACCACTGAAAGCAGGCAGCGAGCCAGAGACGTGGCAGGAGCCACATTTTTAACACAACTGTTTACATGAAATAACTGTCAGTTTAAGTCCTGGCCCTTTGATAAGTGAGAATCTAATTGCTGTAATGATTGTGGATCTTTGTTTTGCTGTGAGCGAGCAGATGTGCGGCTGAGACCCCATCTCGGCTGCCAAGTGGAAAGCACTGATTTAGGTGAGATTGGCTGCAGGCATGAAGCCAGGCAGTGGGAATGGCTGCTGCCTGCCATAGCATCACCTGCAGCAGCCCTGGCCCCAGTGCCTACCAGCATAGGAGATGACACCCAAAGAAGTACCTTGGGGCTTGTGCCTGGAAAACACTCACAGGGTTGCAATGCTCCTTGCAGACAAGACTTCCCTGAAGCCGTGTTTCAACTCATCCTGCCTCTGGCTGCAACTCACAATAAAGTGGTTTTGGGGGGTTAATTTACTCAGGAGAATAATGACCTGCTTCATACCTTGGCTGAAACTGCCTATGACAAGCAGGACTGATCATTACCTGGATCAGCCGGACAGGGTTTTGCATAATGTCTTCTCCCCCAAAGAGGTAGACCCTCTGATCTTTGGCAGCAACAGCAGGGTGAAGGACAGCAACAGGCATGTTTGCCATGCTCTCACTGGTGTTGTAGACGCTGTCGTATCTTTCCACAGAATTCAGAATTTCCTGATTTTCGCCAATTCCACCGAATGATAAAATGTAATTTTTATATGCCAAGCTTCTGTGGGAGTAACGTGGGACTAACATGTGCCCAACCAACCTCCACTGATTGAGTTTGAGGGAGTAAATGTAAATATTACCACTGACAGGGTTTTTCTTATTGTTAACAGGCATCCCTCCAAGCACATAAATATTGCTGTGCAAGCTCACTGCAAAGGCTTTGTACAGGCGCATGGGAAGTTTGGCCAGGCTTAGCCATTGGTTTGTCTTGTCATCATAGAGCAGGACTTCCCTTGTCGTCTGCTGGCTGTCCTTCCTACCACCAATGATGATGAGGAACTCTTGGTTGGAGTACCTGCGAGGCACATGCAGCATCGGCTTGATGTCCGGTGCATTGGCGCTGTACAAGGAAAACATATGTCTCCAAGCTGACTCAAGGATGCTCCTGCAAGTGGGTGAGGACTGAACAAGGGAGTCATTGGCAATGAAGTGGAAGAAAAAAGTTGGATGGACGTACTGAAGCCGGACCTTCTTGAACAGCTCTTGGATGTAGCCTTGTCTTGCCTGGAGGTCATGCCGGATCCAGACCATCAGTGTCTCAAAGACCTGCTCCTCCTCCCCACAGAGCTCATCGTCCCCAAGGTAATCAATGAGCTCCAAAGGACAAAGGTCCTTTAGGTCCTCAGAAGAGGCCACTTCAGAAAAGCATTTCAAGGCCATAGCCTTGGCTTTCTTAGTCAGGCTTTGGCAGTTCAAGACTTTTGCCAGTCTGAACATGCTCAGACAGTTGTCAGGAGTCAGCTTGTCCTGGAGGTAGGCAGAGCAGGCCTCAAACAGCTTCGCATACTGCAGCATGGAGGCTGTCTCCAACAGGCACAGGACATTCTCAGCGGATATAAGAATCTCCCCTGTGTAAACGTAAAGGATGAGCTGATCCAAAATCTCTGCGTCGATGCCCTTCAGGATGACTTTAGCCTGGCAACTCTCTCTGAAGTTGTTACAGAACATCGCCTTGAAGTATGGACTGCTGGAAGCCAGCACGTTTCGGTGGCAGGGGATTTCAAAGCCCCCAGAGCAGAGGGTAACATCCGTCAGCATCCTGCTCTGCCGCAGAGCATTCAGCTGCCTCAACAGTTCGGAGGAGAAGTCCTGGTCTTTGAAGAGAAACTCCTCGGTAGATCCTTCCTCCATAGCAAAATAGGAGAGAGATGAATTCTGGACTTTGGCAGAAAAAACCTACAAAACTTTTAGGAGCTTTTATTGAAATATCCAGCTTCAACGGAACAAACTGGGACTTTGATGTTGCTCTAAATATCCATTCGCTGTTATGCATAAAAATGGAACATGGGTTAAGCACAGTGGGAAAATCATAAAGAAGCTAAAAGGTCACTAAGACCCTTTAAGATTCACATAAAGTTATCAGCTAGGTTGCAGCTCTGAGGTCAGCACTGCCTATGTCCCTGGCAAGAAGCAAAAGCACTGAAGTTATCTCACTGACTTGGGATTAAAGCTGGATGGCCGAAGCAATTGGTTTGTTCGTTGAATAAATGTGCTCAGACATTTATTCACTATTTTTAAGCATTAGCAGTTTAGTAGCTTGCGCCTCTTTCCCCTGGAGTTAGTCACTCCCAAAGAATGTAAATCTGGCAGAGCTGAACTCTGCAGCAGGGAAAACGAAACCCTGGAGACGGGAATCTTCATTAAAACAGTTATTTCTTAACTCTGCTTAGCTGTGGGGTTTTTATGTTAATCAAGACACGCAATGACTAAATTAAGCGCCAGGCAGAACAATAGGATGAGTATCTATTGTCATGGCTAACTGCTCAACCTGCAGTGCAAGGGTAAGGTAGAAACGTTTACCTTCTGCTGTCCTTCACTGCATGCACTTACTCTGTCGTTTATTCTCAGCTGAGATTTTCCATAGCTAGAGCCTGGATAAAAACCCATAAACCCACAGGACGTTTCTTTCAGTAGGTAAGTGATTCATAGAGGGTGATTTCTGGCCGTGTTTACTCAGCAGTCACTTTTGCCGCTCCCGGGAGCTGCGCGCAGGAGCGGCGCTGCGCTGGGGCATTGTATACATTCCAGCGCTAAGAATAGGGACACGGGCTTCTCGCTGTTATCACATGTGACACCGCGTTCCCTTCTGCAATGACCTGGCCGGCACTGAGCATGCCCGAGTGGTGTTTTTCTGGCAAATGTTTACATCTAATAAATAGACACAGAGAGGAAAGTTCACTTATAAAAGTCCTGGCTGTCCGTTTGGAAGCAGCGGCAGGACCCTGTCCTAAAGTGCCTGGGAACTCTAGAAGCCTGTAAACAGTCTGCAATGCCTCGCGCTAGGTAATGCACTGTCACCGGAGCTTCATGGAAAAAGAGGGGAGAGAAGAGGGCTTCCAGGAATCCCGGTGGTATGGATCGTGTCTCCACCTTATGGAGAGATCTGGGGAGCGTCACCCAGTTGCAGTCTGGTGGGAGATGCTGATACATGGAGTCCTCTGTGCCCGTGGCTGGCCAAGGTGGGCAGAGAGAGCCCAGCTACCTCTGTCAAGCAGAGTGAAGTTCGCTTTTGGAGCAGTTTATCTTTGTGGTGATGCTTGATATTTCACATAGAAAATACCAGCTTGTGGCCTTTTTTGTAAGGACCTCAGCTCTCTGAAGCCTTTAGCAAAGAACTTCTCAAGCAGTTGGCTTGTGGAAGCTCAGCATCATGGGTGGGAGGACTGGAGCGGGTTGCTGAAGTGAGTGCAGCAAGCTGGAAACCAGGTCCCTGGGTGGCACTTAGCTCCCCAGGGCAGACACCGCAGTGGGGTCCCTGGCTGTGTGTGCCTGCACATGAACAGTGTTTGAGCAGCTTTTGCAGCCAGGGAGGTCTAGTCAATACAGCCAAGTCTGCCGAGTTATTCAGGTCACCAGTAAGTACCACCTATGTTTGGGCAGGTGAACAGTCCTCCAGTCACTGCTGGGTCTCCTCAGGTACTCAGCTGCCTCAATCACATGCAGGTGTCCATATTTAACACTCACATGTAGGTCTCTGCGATGATGAGCCTAAATCCATCCCTAGGGTGGGATCAGTGGAGCACCTTGTGCCAGTGGAAGATCCTCCACAAGCCCAGCTGGCTCCTGGCTGGGGTGTCCAGCAGGTCCAGGTCCAGTGTGATGTGTCCCAGCTCTGTGCCAATATCCTGGATGTTTCAAGGGAAATGGCATTGGCTGCCCATGTCCGGGTAATTGTTTTGGGCCCCTCCTCTGTGCTGAAATTCCTCCCCTGGGACCGAATCCAAAGTGCAGTTTCTAAGCATCGCTGCCACAGGGAAACACAAGGTTAAAGCACAAGTCCTTCTCATATTTTCAAAGCCAAAGCTCACGGGTGAGTCATGTCTGCGTCTCGTCACAGCGAGGCAGATGAGCGAAAATCCTTGGGAGCCACAGTGCCCTTATGTCAGCTTCCGTGCTGCACTGGTGTTTGTGGCCCTCCATATGTTCCTGCCCCCACATCCGTGGCCCAGCAGACTGCAGGGCTGGGGGCAGTCTGCTCCTCTAAAAACAGCAGATTTGCATCACAGGTCATGCCATACGTGGCCTTTCCCAGAGGCTTTTCAATACAGCATGACAACATGGTGAAATGTTGCTGGACAAACTCCTGAAGGCCCTGTGTTAAAGGCAGGGTGGAATTGGGCTGGAGTAGCTTTTTGGAGGTTGTGGCATCTTCCCTTCCCGCACACGCATGTGATAATGGCCAAAGGAGGTGAGGAGGGGAAGGGCAAAAGCCACTGGGCTTGACTCTTGCAGATGAGTCACTTTGAGGGCAAACCTGGCAACGTGCAGCCTTTTCTCCCTCTTTGAGTAAAGAGCAATCCTGGAGGGTGATGTTGGAGCACTGGGGAAAATGTGTCCTCCTGTCCCTGCTCCCCACTGCTGCTGCCTCACCAGCTGGCTATGATCTTGCTATAAATATTTAGAGTGGCATTAAAAACCCAAAGGAAAAGTTCTCTCTCCTTGTCCAGACAACATTAGATACCCAAACAAAGTGCCTCTCTCCTTCTTTCTTGCTCTGTATGTATATGCTCTTGCTGCGGTCCGTTTTGATGATTGATTTAGCTTTATATCTCTGTTCTGGCTCTAACTCTTTGCTGCCTGTTTAGTCCTGCCTCTTCCTGGCAGGGGCTGTGGATTAGTTTTTTAACCCTTGAAGAAACAAATGACGCTATGCCTTCACTAATGACACTGTTTTATGGGGTCGGGGAAGGGGAGGTGGGATGTTCTTCTGCTCTAGATACTGATAAATGTGGCATTTATTTAGAAGATCCCAGGCTCAAGGGCTTTGCACGGTTATGCAAACTCCTGCTAACCCAGAGTACATCGTGTGCTGTTTAAATAGCTTATTGCTCTCAAGGGGGTTGCTGCTCCTGCTGAGTCCCCACACAGGTCCCTGCCAGTTTGGGGCCAAGGCTCTCAAGCAATGAAGCTCCTGCTGCCTGCTTTGCGGCTCTCTTCTTTCTTTCCCAGAGGTTATGGCTTCAGATACATCTCCAACTAAGTGCGCACATCAGCAGTGCTCAGTTAGGATTTCCTCTATAAATAAACTAGAAATCATTTTTCATGGCATATCCTAGGACAGTATGTCCTATATAGCCCCTACTGCTGCAGCACGATCCTTGGTGAGAGGATAGAGCCATTTCCTCTGTCAGACAGTGTACCCTGTGTGAGAAAGTCTCTTTCTGAATGAGTTCTGAATGAATGCTCTAGTCCTGAACCACTCTCCTGGTGAAGATATTTTTCTGTATGTCCGACAGGAAACAGTTTCCCTGGGTTGACATGCTATTGACCAAATCAGGACTGAGCATCCTTTTTAGGAGGACAGGATATTGCATTAACCACAGCAGTGGGATGTTGGATAAAGGGCTGGTCTGAACACCATGTAGAGTGGGAAAGTGGGCTCCTTCACAGGTTAGGTGACCCACCAGGATTGTGGGATGTGATGCTGCAAATCCCACATAGCCCTTCAGGGAGGCTGGACTCACTGGGGGCTGTTGAAAACAGTGACCCACTGTAACTGCTGCTGTATGAACTCCATCAACAGCTGGTTTCTAGACAGTGGCAATGTCTACCAAAGAATGACCTCTGCTGCAATGCTGTATACTCATCCTGCTCCTTATGCTCTCTGTCCTTAAGTGTTTGGGGTTGCTCAGTGTTGGAATTAGGATGGCTGAAGCTTTTTTCTGGCCCAGAGTAGCTCTTCTTATGTTTTAATGTAATGGGATGATGAAATGTCTATTATCATGCACTAAGCAACAGAATGGAAAAAAGTTGTAATCTAATCCTCCAGCAGACAGGTGCACAGAGGAGATTGGTGATGTCAGACAACTGCTAGAACTCATGCACTGATCCTATAACAATTCAGGTGAAAATGAACAAATATGGATAAGGAAAAAGGACTGTCCAAGGCACAGACTTCACTGATCTCACTCAGTATTATGTGGTCCGCCCCAGTGACTACCAGCCTCCCAGTTTTGAGAGACATCATCCCTTTCCCCAGATTTACAGTCTAAATAGATAGGAGGACAAGGAAAGATATTCCTTGTTATGGTCTTTACAAAACCAGGGGAGGGAACAGAATCCAGGATTAACATTCCTCATTGTGAAAAGAGACAGTTACAGGGATCATAATGAAACAGATGCCATGAGCTGGAAAGGATGGGTAGATGTCCCAAGCACCAGTGGTGGCTGCCTGGGTCACAGCCTTCAGCCCAGGTTGGGAAAGCAGCCAGCACTGCTTGGGATGCTGCATGCCCTGGCAGTGTGGAGCTTGTTTGGTGAGCCCCGATCGGGGTCAGATGGGCACCTGACACCATCTTGCTTATTATAAGCTGAAGGCAAGAATACAGGAGAAGAAAGGAAGACTAATGTGTTGGGGAATTATCAGATTTATGTATTGCATGTTTACACATGAAGGTAAATATATATCATAATTATGTGCATTGAAAAAGCAAAGGTATGTCTATAGTAGCAAATTACTGTCAAGAGATGGCATGGATAGGGACCTTTCTACTCAACACATATGTGTCTCACCCAGCTGATGACACCGCCAGGAGACCTAACTCCACGTGGGATGTCTGGGCCAGATCCCCATGAAGGAAATGGTTCCCTACTCCAAGCACCCGGTTTTGGACTGATCCTGATACTCCTCACTGAAGCAGCCCCCCCGAGTCCTGTCTACACTCACTGTGGATTTACCGTTTGCTTCATTGGACTGGGAAAAAAGCCTTTAGACTGTCCTGCTCCCTGGGTGACATCCTAGGTTTACTGAAGCAGTGAAACTGTAACTATTGCATCACTCATTTTCTATCTAGCTGCTCAGCAAACATGACTTCCCTGAGTGCCCTATCACCACAGATGTCGATCACACTGGTGTGAGACTTAATTCTGAACTAAGGCTTAGTTAAAGACTTGTCTGAACCTGGGTTTGGTTCTGATTTGGCAGGCAAGGTAACAGATTACATCTATAGACACTGGTCTTGAAACCTGAACTCGAATTTTGAACCCCTGATCTAAACTTCTGTAACGCAGGGACAAGTTTTACCCTTACAGCACTGGAGACATGCAGCAACCCCACAAGCGTTACAGCCATCACTGTATGTATTGTGCACAGATAGCGAGATACAGCACGTAATTCAATAATGACTCTGGCCTAGTATGTGTGGGTGTGAAGATGTGCGGGCTCCTGGCTTGGTTTCAGGCCAATCTCTAATTAAAGAGTGAAAGATTAAGATGAAAGCAGTTGCGCTCTTCCTTCTTCAGTCAAATGACCTACTCGTGTTAATTAAAACAGTCTAAAGGCAAGAATAAATTTGGCTGCCAAAGGTATGTGCTCGGCATTAAATAAGGACGTAGCTGGGTTTAAAGTGTGCTGAGCTTCTAGAGGTTTCACAGAATCCCCTCACGTAGCTTTGGGCGCTCTGGCTGGAATATACTAAAACAAATCCTTTGCCTAAATCAGCTCCTTCATGTGCTTTTCAGACACCTGCTGGCTTTTACTCCAAACTGCATCAATTGAGAACGGGTACCTGACAGTTTATCTTGCACTGAACACACGGTGTGACCTCTGGAGGATAAAATATCACCAGGAACACTGGACACCTAAGTAGATTATTCTTCTATCCCTTCTACAGTCTCTGGTTACATGAGCCCCATGGCAACAGCAAGAAGAAGATATGCAAATCCTGCACTGCTCTGCTCTTTCTGGGTCTGAACATTAAAGTGCCTTTGATAGAGGCAAATCCAGAATCAGATGGTTCATTTCAGGTCCAGGATCTGCCCTTGGTATTTTTATTTATTTATGTATAGAAATAGTGCCAAAGCAGGGTCAGGCATCTAAAATGCCAGAACATCCTGTTATACCTGTGTGGCACATAGTTCATTATTCTTAAAAGCCGTCCATCTTTCCCATTTCCCATTTATTCTTCCCCATCTTTATGGATTCCAACTAGATGTCCTGGGGCTGCTGCTGTGACACTGATACAAGCAAGGAGAAACAGGTGCAGTGCTTCAGAAATACTATTTTCAATGGGAATTAGATGCCATCAACTATCACACCTCTGAGGGTCTAAGCCTGAAAGACCCTTACCCATGCAGAGTGGTACACTCAAAAGGGGGAAGAGGCCAGACATACAGAAATGCTCACAAGCCCATCTCCTTGACACTCTTCTATCTCTCTTATTTGTCAGGCCGGGTAGTGTTATTTTTCACCTACAATATAGGATTTTAGGGTAATTCAGTGAGAAAAGGACATTCAATGGTCTCGAGTTCTGCCTCCTGCTCAGTACAGAGTGAGCCATGAGATATAACCAGGTTGCTTGGGCTTTTATCCAGACAGATCTTGGAAACCATGAAGTGGACATGAGGCCCATGTCAGCCTCTATGGGACAGCATTTCCTTGCCTGACAGACCCACCTCATGAAGCCCCATCTCTTCCTCAGCTATGCTCCTGCACCATACCCCAGGGGGTGGTGGCAAGGGGGACTGCAAGTCCTTATCTCCTTCATGGAGTAATTTAGGAGGTGACGATGCTGAGAGGGCAACTCACAGACAGGGAGATCACTCTGACCTTCCCCACTGATAGCAGGACTTTAATCAGGGCCTGAATAAAATCATTAATTCACAGTCCTCATGTTGTTTAAAGAGCTGTGATAATGGGCTGAGAAGAAATTGCTATCCATTTTCTCTTGGCAGGATTGTAACGGCATGACATGGCACCGGTCAGATTGGAGACAGAACAGGGATAATCTCCAGAATGTGAGAAAGACAGAAAAATCTACCCAGAAGAAACAATGACAGAGGATTCTTCCACATATGCAAACACAAAGAGGTCAATTTACATTGGGGTTTTTTAACACGTCTTTATTGCTTAAGTACATTTGGCAAGATAAACATAACATAAACCTCACGTCCAGCACTACTTGGCAGCATGTTTCCCAGCTGGAAAGAAAATAAATTGGATTTTTTTCCTTTGTGCTAATGCCACATTTTTTGAATGCTATTTTGGAAGCTAATCAAGAGGTGGCTGCTCAGCATGCCCCTTCATTCCTGATGGGTTTTTAGTGCAAAATAGCCAGCAGCAGCTTCCTGAAGTCCCCAGAGGTATCAGATCGGACAGCTTCAGCTAACGACTTCTTGTACATTTGCTGGAACTTCTCCTGTATTGCTGGCAGGTCACTCTGAGAAGACATCAAGAGCCTCTTTAGAAGAATGGGATGTGCTTTGAGCAGTATGTGCTGCCCCTACCAGGACCCTTGGGGTCTGATCCAAGTTTCACCGCACCCAGTGGGAGGAGGAGAGGACAAAGCAGGTCTAAATATCTTGGAGGTTTTTCAGCTTACCATTCAGGTTTGAGGTAAGCCTGTGTCAGATATGTGGTGAGGGAGCACTAGCTATGAGGGGGGGTACAGGCCTGTTTGGAGACCTGTGGCCAGGGACACCTTCTGCCCTGTGCTCAGCAATGCTGTGCAGGCACAGCCTTGGTGCAATTCCATTGTGGCAAACAGGGAAAGAGGCACTTCCAAGAGTGTGGCCAAAAGACAGTTTTGTTCCACCCACAGCAGTAATTTTCTGGTTACTATGAGGAGGGAATTAAATGCCTTGTCTTGAGCTTTGCTGTGAAAAGGCACCCACAGCACAGGCCTGATCTTTATCTCTGTGGGGTATTAAATGTTATCATGATTGGACCGTGCCTCAACAGAAAGACTACCCTGGAGCCTGATTTCTCACACTATCATCATTGAGAAATACGCTCTCCTCATCCCTGTGAACAACTCCTCCTCCATGTCAAGACTGACACAGCCCTGGGGTGACAACCTACACAGGTTATGAGGAAGGAAGACTTAAAGACTGTTTTTAAGATCTCAAATGTCTTGTGCAGTGTTGTGCTTTTTAAAATGACAATTATCTCCTTTGGCTCTTTATTTTTCTTCCCTGCTCCCCATCTGTGTTTTACCAGCTGGAATCAGAGAGAATTGGCAACATATGTTCACAGGCAATTCTCAATTTGGGAACTGCTGCTTTATCATTACTTAACTAGGAATTTGCTTTTTCACATCCTATTGGGGTCAGATCTCCCCATGGGTTAGTTTTAACTAGGTACAGTTGACTCCACTGGAAATTGCCTGCATGCTTTCTACTTCAGTTCTTTTGAGAGCAAAAATATATGTAATATCAAAATTAGGGTTGCCTGGCTACAAAAGTGTGACCATTGATGTCATTGGACTGAGATGGCTTGACTGTATACATGATCTACAGGACCCAATCTGTACCCTCTACATTTGTATTTCTTCCAGAGCTGATGTGAGGTATGACAGATCTCAGGGTACCCTACCTCAGCTCTGGTAACAAGGATGCGAATCAAGGTGTCTTCATCAGTCCCAGCTCCTTTCATCGACTTGTGTAGAAGTGTAGCAAAGTAACCTGGGCAGTCTTTGGCACAGCTGACTATAGGAAACAGAAAGAGGCTTCATTATACTTATGTATTAACATTTTGAGATATCTCTTCAACAAGAAGGAAATAAATAAGGAATAAATACAGGAAACTATCTAGGGTTTATGCTTAGACATATAAGCTGGTAGGGCTGTTATATTGACTGGTCCCTTATCAGCACACAAGGAGAAGTCTTAGAGTCTGAACGGGACATATATTTCTCCATGGGGAAAGCGTGTTACACAGTGGCCTTATCAGCACTGAGTACTCTGCCATTCCATAGTGAAAATGAAATGAATGAGAATGAACATCTTCCCTTCTGGAGTTTGTCTTGCCCATCTATTCTTGTGGTAGCTGCTCACTTCACAGCTCACAGGAGCAAGATTTGGGAGAGCCCAGGTCCAGATGGATAACAGCAATACCAGTAAGATAACCAGAGCCAGGACACAAGCTTAAATGCCTGTCACAGTCATTCCCAGTGTTAAATTGCTGGTGCAGACCCTGTGCATTTCTGTGGTGGCTGGCTAGCATGCTTCTGATGACGCCCAGGCATCTCCTGGAAGTTAACAACAGCCATGGCCTCAGGGGCAGCTTGGAGATGGCCTCCGTGTTAGAGTACAAATAATTCAGCTGCATGGAGAGCTGTGTCTAGCAAGTTTTATTTCTAAAACCAAGAGGTCCAAATCACTACTGGAAACTGTATCTTCTTTTTCTGGCAGATATGACAGCTCAGTTTAGGTCTATCTCGATGGCTGTCACCAGGCTATACACAGATCCCCCACAACCAACATCAGATGATGGCAAGAACTAGAAAAGAAAGCTCTTGACACTTTTTTTCTTACCAAGAGTGAGATAAGCCTTCTCAAGATCTCCAGAAGTTTCACTTTTAATGGATTCTTCTATGTCCTTCCCACACACCTACAAGGACAATAAAAAGGAGCCTTGAGAGCTGCTGTCTCTACGTGTCATACTAGTGCCGTAAAACCAGTATCAAATTTAGCATCCAATGGCAAAAAGCCAACTCAAATCCTTTAGAACCTTTCCAAGGGAGTAATTCAAGGGCAAAAGAAGTTCTCTGTTATAAGCACTTATAGATCCAGTGGCACCAAGAGAAGGTCTACGCATCCAAGTAAAGCACAGCAGTTAAGAGATGGGTAGCCTGCATCAATCAGTCACATTGTATCTGGGGGCTTCTAGGACAAAGAAGCTGCAGCTTCTTCTTGAGTGGCCCCCTTAGTTATCAAGCTTCCTCTAATCCCTCTATCAAAGGCTCTGGATGGCTTCCACACAAAGAAGATAATTTTTGGAGCTTTACCAGCTCTATGAAGTTTTGTTGCTTATTGTCTTTGGCTTCCCAGGGAAAGTTTGCAAACACTGCAGTTGTCCCCGAGCTTTTGTGTTATTCTGTAGGAAAGGGGAAAAACAGACTTCAAAACAGAGCTTATCCTGAAATTCATGAGCCTCAAAAGCTTTTACTTTGCTCTGGTTTGCCTACCAAGGTGGCCCTGCATGGTTTTAGTGGACTTTTAGGTCAAAGCTGAGAAGTACATGTTTAAGGCAGCACAAGGTACCTTCTGAGGATAAAGGCTTAATTTCTGCCAGCCCCCAACCTGGTTTACATCTTCCCTATTTATCTTTCCAGCTGCAGAGGAGGACTGGTGTTTGCATGGCTCTAATCTTGGTCCACTTCTACTTCAAGTACAGCCAGGCAGGATGTGGTGGATCAGTTTGGGCAAACTGATCTGCTTGGGTTTAGGAATCAAAAAGCCAAGGTAGTTTGGCTATTGGAGCATTTAGCTGAACCCCCACGGTCTGGGCCACTCCAACGGAGTATCAGTTAGTGACTGGGTTTGTACTCCTGCCAGAAACAAACCAAAACTTGGATTAAGCTGCAAATGTTTTTCCAACTATGGGTTCCTTATTATGCTGACACTTAAATATGGCCTTGACTGGAGATTTTTCATCTTTGGTGCCAAGGGTTACAGTTTTCTGATGAATCTCCAAGTCATCCTTGGGAAGTTCAGGACTGTGAGCCAGAGGCTGGAGGGGGTACACTCTCCTAGGAATAAATGTCACTGCTGAGCTTCCATCTCACTGCAGGAGAAGTCATTGGATCTCCCATCACTTCGACTTTCTTGGGTCATTTCCATGTGAGAGATCTCAGTGAAGGTCTCACTGGAGGCCCAGGCAAGTGTAAGATGTCCCTGGTGAACACAGGGAAAAGAACCAAACAAGATCCTGCTGCCTGCTTTGCCTTTTGTTTGAAGACAGCAAAATACCTGCACAGGTTGTCTGCCCAGCATGGCCAGGGAGAAAGAGGCTGGAGATGTGCCTCTGCCCAGCCAATACGAATGGGTGAAGCAGGGGGATCAGAAGGAGAGACTTGACAGGCTCTGCTTTGGAGATGGAGAGGAAAAGACTAGAAAAGCAAAACCCTGCTTCAGGGCAGGAGTTTGTGAACCTGATCTTTGCTGGTCCTCCTGCAGGAATGGGGACAACCAGCATCAAGCTGCTGTGGGAAAGGAACAACATGGTGACATTTCTTTGGCTGAATGTTGCATAGGTTATGAAGGCTCTTCACTGACAGAAAACACAGCTTGTATCCCTTACTTCCATAAGATCAGGATCCACTTGTGTAAAAATGTTTTCCAAGATCCTTAAAGCATTCAGGAAGTTTTAAAATGGCAAAGGAAGGATCACCTGCTCTACATAGAATCATTTAGGTTGGAAAAGACCCTTAAGATCATTGCATCTCATTGTAGGGTCTGTAAACTACGTGTCAGGCTCTGTGCAACCCACATTGCGGAAGAGAATAACTCACCTTCTCGTAGGCTTGAAAAGTAGCTCTCAGCTGACTATAGCTTCTCTTTGCTAAGACCACATTGAAAGCCAGCTCGTCTGTTCCCCAGCGGCCTTCTCCTGCCTTAAAGATTCCACGTTATTTCTTTGAAGCACTTATTTATTCACAATAGAGACAAAAAGTCAGCCAGAGCCGTTGATCCACCAAGCTCCAGCCTGTGCCCCCCTTGCCCATTTCTTACACTGCCATCACCCCCGTGCATGGTGCATATAGCCACCCCGAGGTTGGCCTTGCTGCACAGCAGGGGACAAACAGGGACTTTTCCACAATTGCACTTACTTTATAGAGATCCGTGGCATCTTGCACGGCGAGTTCTTCATTGACCCCTTGGGTCTCATCTCTGGTTGCCTACAGGAAAGGTCATGTCAGTAAAAATACCCGATCAAATGCGGGTTACGTTCCGTAGTGGAAAGCAAGGCTGTCAGCTTACGGCCTCACGAGTATTTTGGTTATAGCTTTGCTGCCATCTGCTGACAATTGCCTCGTGCTGGGGCTCAGTAGGGCTTGGTGGTACAGCTCTGAATGGCACGCTGATGTTTACCGCAGCTCGTGGCTTTGCTGGCTTTAGAGGTGGAGCCTGTACGGTAAGGTTTATCTCCCAGCTTCATCTGCTGCGCGCTGGGGTGCCAATGAGGTTGCAACTCTGATGCCTCTGGTGCAGAAAGGGACTATCGGGGGGTGGCATGGACCATACCCTGCAGATGCTCCCCTGTGGCAGGGTGGCCTGGTAGTCCAGACCCTTTGTCCTGAGGCTCCTTGCCATCCCATGGGCGCTCCTGCGGTCCTCTCAGACACCATGTGTCCAGAGTAGAAGACAAAGTCAGAGGAAAACCTGACCTGAGTTCAGAGTTAGGCTTGCTTTGAAGAGGGATGGCCTACAGCAGCTCCAGGGGTCCTTTCTCACCTATCTTGTTCTTTGGTTCTGCTTTCTGCCATTTGTTTCAGCTATTTCTACACTGGTGGGAAGTGGCAGCATGTGTGGCCAGATGCTGGGGTGGGAATGGGGCTGAAATGTGCAGACAGAGCTGGGCAGAATGGTCCAACACAGCCCCAAAAGGGCTGAGCCACTGGGTATGTCCAGCACCCTGGGCTCAAACCATGATGCTTCTCAGCAAAGCAGCTGGTGCATCTCATCCAGCTACAGCAGAAGGTTCCCGGTACCTGCAGTGAAGTGCTGATGGTTTTCATGGTGCTGGACATACCCTGATAACTACGAAATGTTTTCCTGACTGACCTGTGTACTCTGAGAATTCACTTACACTGTGATCCCTGGTAGAAATTATGAAGGACTAATCTATGAAAAAAAACTTGTCTATGAATAATATGTATTTGTCACTCTGGAAAGTATACCCCAAGAGGCTGAAGAAAGCTGGATCGGTGCTTTCCAGAATAGGAATCTAACTCTGATGTATTCAGTGATGTGTCTGTTAGGTCTTTAGAGCTTCTGTTTATTGAATCTTCTAATTTCTCAGGGCTGTCTGATCAGGCTGACCACCAGGCTGCATTTCTAGGTGTGATCCTACCCAGTTATACTGTGTCTTTAAGAACCTATTTGTTTGTTTCAGGTAGGTGGTTTAAAATCAAGTGTGCTCTAATGGAAAATCTGCTTTTTTTTTGGTGAATGGAGAACTACATAACAGCAATCTTTCTTACTTGTTCTGTATCAGAATTGTAAAATCCTCAGCTGAGATGGAAAAGACATTTTGCTGGACTTGGACAGAATTCAGCATAATGAAGCCATGACTTTTAATGGGTATTCTAGCTATTATCATTCTATAAATAATAATGAAATAATGCTGTTGTCTACAGAGGATCAGAATTCATATAATTACTTCTGATTTTATAAATTAAAATTTTATATATTAAAAGCTGTAGAGCTAGAAGGCTCTTATATTTAAGAATGCCTTTTGCTTACTATGATTACCTCATTATTATATTGCATATCATACTTGCATTATTATAAATACCAGCTAATACTTATTATGATTACTCAGGGTAGGCAGGATAAAGGAAACATCTCTGTCAGGCAGCAGCATAAGAGGAAAGCCTCCAGCCTTACCTCTAGCACAGTGACTAATATCTTCCGTAGGGAGCCACTTGTGTCACTTCTAACATCAGACTCTAGATCCCTATCAAAGACTGTGGAGAATAAAAGACTTTGTGAGTGTTCACCCAGTGATAAAGGCTTTAAACGAAGGTGTTTGAAAGACAAGTCCACTTACGCCGTTTGTACGCCTCCTTCACATTTACAATTTCCTAGGCAAATAAAGAAATAAGGGAAAAACATAAATAACTAAATGAATAAATTTAATAAAGACATACATAATTAAATACATACACACCCCCCCTCTTTAAGGAAGTCAGTACCATTCCCATGTTGTGTGAGGTGTAGCAGGCATGGAGGCAGGAGAAGCCAAAGGCTCATTCCCTCCTCATGCTGGGACTCACTGCAGTGCAGAGACATGGCTCAAACCCAGTCCGGTTCAGGATAGCATTTCAAGGGATGCCTGATTTATGCAGTCGTCCCCCCGGTTTCATTTGTGTTTAGGCATAAGCTAAAGGGCTTGTTGAAGAGAATCATGTTCCTACACCTGGCAGGAGCCACCTGAATGGTTAGAACAGTGTCAAAGAAGCCTTTTACAGGCACCTGGGGATTTCTCTATCACCAGTGTTGCCTCTGTGCCGTCCACAGGAGATATAATGAGGACCAAGGAAGGAATTAGAATTATAAGGATTATAAGTCCCTCTTCATTAGGGACTGCTGTGATAGGACAAGAGGTAACAGGTTAAAACTTAAACAGGGGAACTTTAGATTGGATATAAGGAAGAAGTCTTTACTGTAAAGGTGGTGAGGCACTGGAATGGGTTGCCCAGGGAAGTTGTGAATGCTCCATCCCTGGTGGTGTTC
>WYDI02028938.1:0-21978 GCA_009867235.2 Psittacus erithacus
GAGCACACTGAAGCCGGCTCATGTTCATTTTCTCATCGACCAACACCCCCAAGTCCTTCTCTGCAGGGCTGCTCTGACTCTCTTCTCTGCCCAACCTGTAGCTGTGCCTGGGATTGCTCTGCCCAACACAGAGCATTTCTAGATCATTTCCTGGAAATCAAGCCAAGTAGTGGAGAATTTAATGAGAAAATGTTCTAGTTAAAGTTCAGTGAAGCATCTAAAATTAAACCCTAAACGTTGCAAGGTTTGCTGATCATTAAAATACTGATTTGAGTAAGCTAAAGATAGATTTCTGATTTTGTAAATGCTCTAGATAATCCTGCTATTCAGAGTAATGGAGTCTGTACATGGCAGTGAGAAATAGACTAGAGCTGAAATAAACTAAAAACCACTGAACTAATAAACTGATACCTAGATTCATAATTTATTGAAACAGTGCTATAGATTTGGGTGAAGAATGTGCTTTGTGATATTCTTCAATTAAATAACTCTAAAATTATTTCAGTGTGAATAATCACCTACTCCAGCATTGGGCAAGGCACAAAAAAAAAAAACGAAACAAAACCAACAGGATTATTCTGGTCTTCTCTTCAATCTACAAAGACATAGCTTTTAATTACTTTACCCAGTTAGCATGTTTATAGGTAACTTCTACATAGGAAGAAATATGCAAGATTGTCTGTAATGATCAACAGAAGTGGTGCTCATTGCAATTCGTCACTTTTCTTTTGCCTATGGATGATCTCTCTGCACATTGTCCTGGATGGGAGAAACTTTAGGAATATAAAAGTGGAGTAAAAAGTGTGAAGCTGAAAACAAGAACTGCTGTGACTGATCAAAAAAACAATATAGCAAAAGAGCAGACTACCTTCAGAGACCCAAGATCGTGTTAAAAGCAAGGTTTGAGAGAAAGGAGGAGGTTTATCAGATTCTTTCCTTTTTTTTTTTTTTTTTAAGGCATTAGTAAGGCACATATTAGTTACCACCTAAAGGTTCTGTGTATATTTTGATACTTTAATATATAAGGCGTTGACGCCTTTTGCTGGTTTATTCAAGGTTAGATGCATAAACACAGCCTGCTTCCCTGAGGAGTCACGAGGTAGGAAGGAGCCCTCAGGCATCTTCAGTTCTCTCTATGCATCTGTATTGTCCCTGACAGACAGCTCTCCAACATGTATTTAGGTGGCTGGCAGTGACTGATTCTCTATTCTTACGCATGATTTTTATTCTTATGCAAAATTCTTATTGTGAGAATGTTCTTATTCTCACAATGATTTTCCTAAATCTTTGCTGCTGTAATTTATGGCCACTGTTTTTTTTCCCACTCTGGACCTGAAAGCAGTTGGTTTAATCCCTGTGCAACTGCCTCATATGTTTTATATTTACCTATTAGATTTATATCCCTCATTATCTTTTCTTATTTAGTTCATTCATTCAGTCTTTCCTCATGGGTCATGTTTTCTGGACCTCTGGCCATTCTCATTGCTGTCCTCTGGACTTTCTCCAACTGGTCTGCATCTCTTTTGAACTATGACTCAGCAAGGTTAATGGAATTTGGATTTATGCTATTGCATGACTGAGGCTTAGTTCTCTGAGCTTATTTTGCTAATGCTATTACACTATATTACACTATTCAAAACAATATGAAAGGTTTGTCTAGAAGCTTATGTTTCTCTTTTGTTTGTATAGTGAATCCTTTGCATAATGTTTAGAAACCATCTACAACAATCATATGCAATAACTAAAAATAATCATTTCATTAAAAAATAATCAGGAAGCATTTGGATAGCTCTTTTTGCAGCTGCAAAATTCAGAAGTTTGCAAAAATGTTTAATTACTCACTTTCTATGCACTTCCATTTCAGATAGCCAGAAAAACAGAAACACGGACCTGACTTTTGTGCTTTTCATCCATGTATAATGCATTCCTGCATGCCAACAGAAACAGAGTAATTCTCAAATTATTGTCCCAAGCATCTCTTTCCAAGTCCCACAGAAGCAAAAATTTAAAACAGTTTTCTTCAAAACTGTAGCTGTTGGTACACTGGTAGCACTAATTTGCATACTGTTGAGTTCAGCGCCTTTACTGCATCAGAAGCTTTCATATCAGATGACTTTTTCCAATGGCAATTTTACCCTGAGCTGTAGGACTCACATATCTGAGATCTGGATGAGTCTCATTGACTGTCTTGCTCACAAAATATACAGTAATTTTTCCACTGAACTCAGGGAGATGAAAGCCTCCAAACAGATTAGTATTTCATATGGAATACTATACTATAGTGCAAGTAACTCCACTGCAATGTTGATACACAGCCAAAGCTACTGATACCTGCAATGTGGAGAGGTCATACAAACTTGAAGTAGCTTTCAGGCAATAGATTGCACTGAAGGAGATCATGTCAGCTCCTTGGAAAACTCAATTTACTCAACTTCATACTGCCCCTGGAAGAAGCAAAAAATATCTTAAAACACAGGGCAAATAATGTAGCTCATTCAAATGCTTGCTAGGAGTGAATAAAAGAGACACAAGGAAAGAGTCATTAATATTTTACATTGAACAGATTCAGCATCCAATAACTACTGAAATGAGTTACTCATGTTCCAGTTTCCATCAAAAGCCTATTGGTTTGGTGTCACAGGAGTCACTGAATCATAAACTTCTATTAGTTTTGCCCCTATATACTAGCTGTAATTGAAGCCATACCTGTGAATATGCAAAAGTATTCTCTGGATAGAACTGGAGCGCTAATGAATGGTTGTTTTCATTCTAGCTAGATCTTGGCAGCTAGAGATATCAGCCATAGCCCACAACACTAGATGCAGCACAAAAATATCTGGTTCCCAGTGAGGATTGCTCTTCTCATGCGCACATGAGAAAGCAAAGGAACACCCAGTGCATTTTTTCAGGAATCTAAACCAGAAGCAAAATGTATTATAGAAATGTCTCGAAGTTATGTCATGGTTCTGTATTATTAGTGCATAAAATAAGCCTGACTGATCAACATCTGTCCTGGATTTGTGATTATTTTTCCCATAGAAATCTTCTACTTACACTTATTCAAACTTTTAGCAAGAAAATTTACAATGCAATTATGAGCACCACTATCTTAATGGTTTCATGATCTGCAAAAACTCAAATCTCATTCCAAATATCTTCTTCAGTGATGCACAATATCACCAGAACAAAAGTGAGCAAAACCAGAGAAGAGTATTTTCTAATTAGGAATGAAAAGTTGGGGAAATTAACTTAGTGCTATAGAGCTGTTCAGTCTAAGTAAGAAAATTACAACAGGGATAATTTCCAGGGAAACCTAGGAGCCTGCTTCTTGCTATTGTGTACTTGCAAGACCTAAAGCCTCTGGACGGTACCAAACAAAATTGTGTGATCTTGCTGAGGTTTTTCTTTATTTGGAAAGAGTAGAGGCAAGTATAAAACAGAGAATGCATCCTTTGTCAAAACTTTTCGAGTAGCATACTCCAAAACTCTAGGTACAGAAAAGCTCTCAAGAAGAGAGCCTAAATTCTGCTTTTGTTCTCATTTCTAATATTACCCATTAGCTAGGTGAAAAAACAAAAAAGAAAGGTAAAGCCTTCATGCAAGGAAGAACACTAGACCAGAGGATGCATGTGGAATTTGGGCTTTCTCAATATAAGTGTTAAAAATATGTAACCATGAAAGGGAGCATACATACTAGATAAGAGTCGAGCAAATACAAGTGATTTAAATAGGAAAGCTGGATCTTCCTGCTGCATGTTCTATTTCAGAACTTGAGGCTTGTAATACAGCGCAGTGAATCACCAGAAATAGTGTATTGAAGAACCCTTGAAGATATGTAGCTTCTACTGAGTTCAACAACTGTCTCCATATTCTCTATCAACTCTGTCAAGTCTTTCAGACCTTTTCTGCCCTTAAAGAAAGTACAAAGAAACAGTCAAAGGGGAAGATTTTATTTCAGTATAAATTATGTTAACTTATAAGAACCTTCCAGAGGAAAGACTAATATTATGTATCACCATTTTTCAAAGAAGTTCACATAGAAAATTACTGGCAGGTATTAACACATACATATTCGGAACATGCGCTTTTGCTATAAAACTCATGTAGCTCCCCCCAGTGGGTCTAATTCTTCCTTCTACAGTCAGAATTCAGGGAGATAAACAAAAACATAATCTCAAAACCCTACAATATTTGAACTCCTAAAAAACTAGACTACTTTTATTTCAGGAAGCAGCTGCATGTGGGGTTATGAAGATGTGAGTTCAAGATGTGAAATAAACTTACTCTTTTACATTAACTCAGTTCCTTGTTTGTTAAAAAAAAAAAACCAAAAGCAAACAAACAAAAAAACCAAAAAAAAACAAAAAACAAAAACAACCAACAGCTATAATGAAGCCTTAATACTGGGACAAATGTTTTAACCTCTGTTTAACTGAATAAGTATCTTAGTTGGGTAGCAAGATCATTAGGGAAGTCATCTCTCCATGCTGCAAAATCAGCATATTTTCCAGTCTTACTGTATGACAACCCACTAACGCTTCCTCAAGAAACTTTAGTTACAGCTTTGGTCGCTGCAACATGGTTGCCTATTTGACATCCTGCAACAGATGCTCAGCTTCTGCAAGTCGGCAAAGTTCCACCAGCGTCGCTGGAATTACTCTGTTACCAGCGTTACAGGCTTGGCTTTAAGGTCCTGAGAAAAAGCCAGAATTGAGGAACAGCGTTGAGCTTTGAAATATCAACCTTTAAAACTTTCATAATGAAATGTGTGGTTCCCAGGTATTCACAGTCCTGAGCTGCATGTGGTGGTTTTAGACTGAGATGTAAGGCACCTTTAGGGCTAGGTGGCAGCTATGCCAGGATTTTGAGTGAAGTAATTTTGTAGGTCACATTCCTACCTTGCTGTAAGTGGATCTAATAATTCTCACCTGTTTGCCTAATAGTAATAATGTATTATTCATAAAATGACATTGCTTCCTTTTATCTAGCTTCAGCGCTCTTTTTAAGCAGTCTTTTTGTTGTTTTCTATTCTTCGCCTAATTTAAGTATGCTAAGAAGAAATCGTGTATATGCATCCTCATTGCACCTGTCAGCATTGCAGCTCTAGGGAGGAAAAGAATTTGAATCTATGTATCATCGGTACTTTTTAACACGCCATATAGTTCATCAGCCTAAATTTGAGCTCACTTTTCATGGACATTATATTAGCCTTCCAGCAGCACTGATAAAAGCGCTTAGAAAGCTTCTTTGTATTGGCCAGAGACATCCCATGGGTGTTGCTGTGGGTTTTCTTCTCTCATTCCTCACTCACTGCAGTAAAGATCGCAGCCTTCCCATGAGGCCAGGGTGCTTCTGCTACACTTCAAGGAATGAACCAGCTACCTGCACACTGCATCCAATCACCGTCTGGGGTGTGAGAGGCCTGAAAAACCAGAGGGGGACCAGTAAACCAATGCAAGAATTACTCCTGTTCTGGAAAAAATAGAACAACCAAATTTTCTTTCACTGAGACACTGAAGGAGATCACAACATGTATGAGCAAGGAAGGTTAAAGAGGTTACAGAATCAAGGAATATAACTACTGTCATGTAATAGGGCATTTATATAACTGTGCAGAAAGGGTTTAAGTCACCAAGATTATGTGGGAAGTTAGCTGACAATGTGTAACAGGTGTCTGGGACCTGACATCCAGATGATGAGAAAGTTCATACTTTTAGCTTAAAATATTACTGATAATAACATGTCCTGACAAAAAAATATGGAAAATTATCTAGCACTGAATCATAGTACTTTGGAGTGTCTTTTGAAAAGAGATTTTTTTTTTTTTTTTTTAATGAATTAAAATATCTGGCACACAAAAGGAATTTTTGGGTGGAGTATCTGTCACAATGATGTCCAAGAGGTCAGACTAGAGCATCAACATCAAGTTTTTCCCAGCCTCAAAAGCCTGAAAGTTTAGTAATTAGCTATGGGGTACCCATGCTATTAAATTTTATGGAGAATTGTCAGCAGCACACACTGGATGGCTTTGAAAGCACTAACGTGTATGCATGTAAAATTTGGGCAATATTTTGGAATTTCTATTGCAGATAACAAGTATTGACCAACTCAGGAACGTACTGAATAATACATGTCAGCATACCATCCATATCAGCTAAAGAAGCTCTTTCCTTTTATTTTTCTCCTTATGCTGCACCATTCCCCATATGCATGCATGTGTACAGCACTCGGCCAAACAGTTGCGTATATCCTCAGAGGATTCAGTAGTCGCTCCCCAAAGTTATTTTTAACACAAGGGGAGTAAAAGAATGATCCACAAAGACATATAGGCACTTTTGAAATAATTGGAGCTTTGAATTGGAAGCGCTCATCTAACTCATGAACTACTCCAACATCCTTGCTATTTTCAGCCACTGACATGTGGATCCTATTCATATGAGTCCAGCCTTCATGAACACCAAGCTGTTGTGGGGCAACATCTCCTAAACTACATTAGTGTTCACTGTGACTTCAAATAGGATGAATATAAATTAAAAGATCCAAGTGCCACAAGCAAACCCACCATACTTCATAGAATCGTAGAATATTTCAGATATCTAGAATTCAAAAATAGCATACAGAGATGACGTTGACATGATAAGCATAATCATATAAATCAAACTTACTTAAAGTAAAAATATTATGCAGGAACATAACATGAAATTAGTCAAAGTGTACTACTTGATTACTGCATTCTATGTTATTTTCCTGAATAATACAGAATGTTATAAATACAAAATGCAATTAAAGTGGAAACTGAATAGGTAATTTATCTTCACTACAGTTTAATCTTTATCTTCAGATGTCATCTAGAAGGACAAGCTTTCAGTTTATCACTGATGAAAAATACCTTTCTCTGCTTAATAATGGTTAAGAATAAAAGGGCTTAGGCTTGCAGCCTGAAGTAGAGAGAAACATTCTTTCCTATCCAGTCATATCTGAGGAAAGTCTAAAAATACATGAACACTTCTATCAAGGAGCTCACCACTGGTTATTTGATAGTTCTCAATTTAGGCTTTCTAAATCTGTGGGTACTGTGCAAAATTATCATGGCCATGGCACGGATTTCACTGTGGAAGGAGAAAAATTAATCCAAATAGGAAACCTAAAATGTTGAGAAGTTACCACTGGAAATGTATTAATTCATTTTTTAAAATGTCCGCATCCTTTGCTTTCTGTTCAATAAGCAGCACCTCAGACAGCATTTTCATGGTTAGTTAAAGTTATTTTGTTTTTCTTACACGTTAGTGGAAGAGTCTCTACTAACAGCACGTTAAAAGTTCAGTGACAAATACATTCTTTCTCATGTTATTTCCTAGTTCTTTCTAAAATACAGGACCTGTTGGATGAGACCCATATGATTTAATATTTCTTTTGAACAGATAGCACTTGATTCCTGTGCAATAGAGGTTCCAAGAGTGCTCATTTTAAAAATAATACTATAAAATATCCTTTCCCAAAATAGCTGGTGAACTGAAGCACACTGGTTTTTCTAGAAGAATTCTAATACTTATTTATCCAGGCTTGACATGCTTTGACTAAACATTCAGCTCCTAGTGTTTCCTTCATTATTCCTCAAAGCTTGATCTTGATCAATCATGATTATCAGTCATAAACCTCTCTTCCTTTTTTTCTTTCCCTTCAAAGCCTCAAAACAGACTTGACACCTTTGAACAAATGCTGATAGATTTTCCAGCATTAAAAAAAAACCCATGACTGTGAAAGTCATGGAGCAAACAAAATTCAGTATTGCTATTTAGTGAGATTACTAACTTCCTAATAGTAACTAACTTCCCAAATAGTAACTCATAGAAAAGAGAATTTCACGAAATGTGAATTTTATTTTTCTTTCAACAGCTGCAGAATCACAGCATGGTTGAGGTGGAAAGGGACCTTCGGAGGTTGTGTTGTCCAAGTGCCTGCTCAAGCAGGGCCAGTTAGAGGAAATGGCCCAGGACCATGTCCAGTCAGGGTTTTAAATATGTCCAAGGATGGAGATTCCACGTTCTCTCTGGGAAACCTGTGCCAGTGCTCAGTCACTCTCACAGTAAAGAAGTGGGGGTCTAAGTTCCAACTGAAACGAATTCCAGTGATTTATGTTTCCTGATTGCCTATAAAATTCAAAGTTGAATAATTTTTAAGGAAAATCAAGGAAACAAATATGTTACTAGGGTGATTTCTGTTGGCCTTCCTCTTTCTCCTCTATTCTTCTGTAAAATTAAAAAAAAGAAAAGCATTTAGATGCCTCAACTTTGGAAGAAAACAATAGATATGGATTTATTCTTGTAATATTTTCCATGAAAGTCAATTTGCATTTTAATAAACAAAATTTTTCTCAGTCACAAGATAGGCATGACATTTACGAAAATTGCATTTTTATCTGGCCTATCTTCATGCTGCAGTTACTGTTTAGAGATACTTATAATCATCTCAAAGCTGATGGGTTTTGTTTTGGTCTTTGCTTCTGATCTCTCTCTGATAAGCTCAGTCTTTACTGCCTTAGAAATTAGCCGAATGAAGTGTGTGAAAAATGTTTTATTTCTTCTTTCATGATTAAGGAGAGTTTTTTGTTCTTTCTGACTCAGTTTACCCATATGGTCCACTGCTTTGTCTGCGTTACATGAGGTTTGTGTTTATAAACAGTTTAGATGATGTAAGCAAAGTAAATAGCATTAAGTTCTCAACTGCAACAGTAACCAGTCTTTCAAAAAGATGTAAGTAGTACTGATCTGCAGTTTTTCTGTGCATTAGACTGGACTATCAGAGTCTTGTGTTCAGAAATATTTCCAGGCATTTTTCAAATCCACTTCACAACCTAATACTTTTATCACATAATCTGAAAGAGAGAATGAATGCTGCACACTAGAAGTTACCATGAAAAGCTGTACTTCCCATAAAATTGTCAGAATCTTTATTTTTTTACTTCAACTAATACAGTTCATCTTCACCTGTGTCCCTGGTTTGGTCCTTTTGTACAAATCTAATGTTTACCATTTAAAAAGTAATCACCTACTTGAAAAACTCTCATCCTTTCTCAGAACCCTAAACTCGTCTTTTTTCAAACAGGCAAATATGTATCAGTTCAAGGTAAAGCAGCTTGACTATTTTGTTTTTAACAACTCAAAACCAAAGGAACGTGCATCTGTGTGATCAAAATCAACTTTTCCGTAGTTGCAGGTCAGTAGTTTGGCAAAAGAACATGCCCTGTAATGAGATCTTGCAACCTTTTAACAAGGAAAACAAGCCAAAACCGTAACACAGAAATGTATTCTAAGAATACTCACATCAGGCACAAGGCAACTCCATTTTGAATCTTTATTAAGCCATTTCACAGACACTCTGCTCAGTTCTTTTCATGAAGACAGTGCAGTGTAGTTTTTTGCGTCTGAATTGCTTGGGGTATGTTAAAGCTTTCAGGGAAATCAGTAAGAAAGAACACTGTACATAATATTCAGCCATAATCCTTTTAGGTCATGCTCATTTCCAGCTTTCTTTATGACCGCAAATGGTGGTAAAAAAAGTGCAAACTGGCATCTTTAATAAACTTCTATTTAAAGCAGTAAATGATAAAATATGAAAAGAGGAAAATGTCACAAACTCAAATTGTTCTGTTAGAAAGAAAAAGGAATGAAAATTTCACAATATGAAGAGCTTTAGCTTACTTTTAGAGGTTGCACGGGAAGATTGTGATGGCTTGTTTATTTGTAAGATGGTTGTTACTGAAGAGTCCAAAAAGAAATAGGCATAGCATGTTCTTGTAGAACTGCTGAGTAATTGGAGGAAAGATCTATGACCAAAATGACAAATAATCTTTTAATCAACAAAAAATGCAAAGAATGAGAGAAGGGTCTGCAAAATATTGACAGTGATTGAAAAATCTTCTTTTACATCCCTTCTGGAACTTAGATAACAAACTGGCTGATATTTTATAAGATTAAGTTTCTCTTTGCTCCTTTCATATTGTATGAAGATCAATTTATATCAGGTGTTCCCAAGAAAATGGCAAGTGGTGACAATCTGTTACTGATTACCCCAGAGAACTTTAACAAATTATCCAATTCTATGAAGCCCTGAAACATACAGTTTTTGACATGATTTTCATTTTCTTTCTATTATTTAGCTTCCTGATTTAAATCACAAAAGTAATGAAGATGATGGAATTTCTAATGCAAATCAAAACACAACTGAAGAGTTACAAGTAACAGTATTACAGAGATGGCATTATTCAGTTTGTGCATATTCCCACCATTCTATTTTTTATTTTCTGTATGACTCCGCATAAAATTTCTTTTTTGTCAGAGAATCAGGCTAAATCAGTCATTATCAAAAGGTAACAAAAGAAATTAGTTCCTCCTTGTTAAAGGTAACAGATGAATTCATTCTAAATAAATATGAATCTTAAAGACTGCCTGTTCTTTTTATACAGTTCAGGTTATGATAGATGAAACAAAAGATAAATAATTTGATGGTATAAGAATGCAGAGATTCCTGATAGTAATTTAACATTTTTTCTGTGCAAAGTATTTTCTATTTTCGTCGAAGTTGCCATAAAAAGCAATAACAATACCCTACATGTCTTTGCGTCATTCCTTTTCTTCTTGAAATGTAAAAATGTCTTTCTCTTAGTCTGTAGATTAGTGCTTTCTCTTTATTTAAAATTATAACTAATTTATGCTGTCATTGATTTTGAGGATACACAAGAGAATAACCCAAATCTCAAGTTTCAGTATAAATAGATAAAAACATAAAGCACCAAATCTTTGCAAAGTGAGTATCTAAATTTTAAATGACTGGTAGATTTGCCTACAGTCACATGCAGATTGAGTCCAGGCCCATATATCACATAAACAGCAAGAGAAGAACCTGAATTTTCTTGTACTGCAAAAGCAGGAATAGAGCTTTTGGGGCATGGGCTATACTTAAAGGTCCCGCCTAGCCAAATTCTTAAACAGATGATTAAATTTTCACTTCCTTCAGATGTTTTGCTAGTCCTCCCTATTTTGTCTATATAGATTTTATGAAGCAAAGACCATCATTATTGCAATTTTTGCACGGGGCCTAGAACAATTGTTTCTTGAATTAAATGACAACCCTAAATAATACAGTTTTTCTTATTATGTGAAATGAGCTAGCAAAATTGTCATTCTCCTGTCTGTTCCCTGCTCTTCTACATGCACTTCAGTGTCTGCACTGGGAGAATCAAGGGTACAGAGACGTATGTTGAAGGAAGGTTTTGCCTGTAACATTTCTTTTGTGCCTACTAGAGAAATAAGACTGAAACGTACTTTTGTAGTGTGCAACTCTTCCTGAACTCCTGAGTTAACAAAACTATGGTCTCTGTCATAGTAGCCAGCTTGGCGGTCATGAGAAAGGATGATAACAGTGTTTCCATTTGTTGTAGGGTGCTTAGACACTCTGTAATCTCATAAAACACAGTGAGATACTACTGTTTATGCATGAGATCACCGCATTCTCCATAGCCCTACAAGCCCAAATCTATGAAATCTTGCAAAGGAAACAAAGGATGTGGCAATTCCTGATACAGTAACAGCCTCCAGCATTATCCTATTCAGAACGCAGAGAGATTTGCTTGTATATGACCATCTTTGAGAAGATAAATGTGCGGTCTGAAATTCCTTCTTTCCCAGACAAAGGAAATAGGTTTAGCCTGCATCTTTGATCTAATCTATCTAAATGCTGAACCTTATATAACTCCTTTGTGGTGGTTTGTCCTACGGCAAATGTGCTCTCAGCATCAGGAAATGAGGATGATGCTTTCTGAGTCATTCTCCCAGCTGGATCATGCCTAGATCATGTTGTAAATAGTAAGTTTAAAATGCTTCCCTCCCTGCTCCTACTTCACTACCACTAGCAGCATGAGATGTGAGTGTTCAAACAAGATGCCAGCAACAGATAACTAGCTGGTTTGGCCTTGTATATTCTTCTGCCTTCACTTCCCAAACAGACGCTAAGCATAACTGCTAAGCGACTCATTATTTCTTTTCTTTTTTTCTCTCTCTTTGGTACAAAGCAAAACAATGATTTGAAAACGAGCCCTTGGAGGCAAGCAAGATGACGGTTTATCTCTGTATTAAGAAAAAAACCCAACCCTGCAAACAAAGAAAAGAAAAATAAGTAATGCCCATGTCCTGGGTTCAGCAGTAGCAGTCTTTTTTTTCTCCTTCTTAGTAGCTGGTGCAGCACTGTGTTTCTAACTTTCAGTCTGGGAACAGTACTGATAACACCGACGTTTGTAGCTACTGCTTAGAATGTTTACACTGACCAAAGACTTTCTGAGCCTCGTGCTCTGCCCTGGGAGGAGGGAAAGGCGGGAGGAAGCGGAGAAAGGACACGTGACCCAAACTAGCCAAAGAGGTATTCCATACCACAGAACGTCATGTCCAGGATGTAAATTGGGAGATACCCGGAAGGGCTGGCTCTCTCTCTGCTCGATCGGCAAGTGGTGATTATATTCTCTTCCCTTGTTATTTCCCTTATCATTGTTATTATTGGTGGTAGCAGCAGTGGTTTGTGTTATACCTTAGTTACTGGACTGTTCTTATCTCAGCCCATGGGGGTTACATTCTTTCAATTCTCCTCCCCATCCCCCGGGGATTGGGGAAAGGCAGGGGGGAGGACAGGTTGTGGGGGGCGAACGAGCAGGCTACATAGTTTTCTAATTTACGACTAAGCTTAAACCACGACAGTAATTCAAATACATTTTCAGCTAAGATAAGAAATATAAGGAGAAAAGTTCAATCTCAGTAACCATGAGGCATATTTTATAAATCCTTGTGGACATAACACTTTTGATGAATTATGCATCATATCAGACTCCTCTATAATTTAATAGCTTTTGTTCATTGCATATATTGTATTTTAGATTTTACTCAAATATTAAATAAAGGATAGGGTGCCTAATTCTGATTCTGTTCCTCACATGCGCTTAAATGAGTCTATCTTATAGATTTAGTTACTTTCTTTATCCTTGAGGGTAAAATTATCAAAGAAACAGTTAACTTCACACGCAGACAGAGCCAGTCATGAGTATTCTGTTCAAAGAAAAGTCTTATTATTGCATGATCATTTATTTAGCTCTTCATTACTCAGAAACATTTACCACCTTAATTCTGGCTGCTTAGTTGCCAGGGTATTTCAGGTGATTGTGACTTTGAAACACATGATAAAATGTGCTAGGCTGTCTGTTGACAAATATGATTCAGTGAATAAGCAAGTCCGAAACAGGAAGATTCAGTGGCTGGTGAACATTGAAAGAATACTCTGTTTCCCAAGGTGAAAACACTTTGCATGTCACAACTAATGAAGCTTATTTACACTCATACACACATTGCACACAAATAAGCATTTTAGACAGGGAGTGTTAAATTAAAATTCACAGATGATTGCTGTAATTGATTTGACAGTAATCTTTTAGGTCTGATTTATTTGCCCACTACCTCACACCCTGATCAATAAATACTACAGAGTGCGGATTCTCAGCATAGACAAGCCTGCTGTGTTTGGAAGGCTTGACCATGTTTATGTGTAAATGTATACATTATTAGTGTACAAGGACACATTGCATCCTCCCACAAGCAAAATTATTTGACCCTTTCTGTTCCTTTTAGCATCAACATATTTGCATCATTTTCAGTGCAGGAAGAATTTTTGTTCCCAGGAGATTTCACACTAAAGAAGGAAAGCAGAGTACCAGCTTGCTTGAAGAAAACATGGGTTACTCAGTCAAATAATAATAATAATGAAAAAAGAGCATCTGTGTTAACTGCTGGAGTATGTGCAGGCTTCCAAAAAATTCTGGCTGCTTGTGATATTAGCAAGACAAGCATTGTTTATACGATTCCGTAATATATATGCCTATACTCTGGATTTCAAAAGCACACAACTGAGGGACCACAATTAAATACTGTGCTAGTATTTCATGCTGTGCTGCCTATCTGTTGGATATGTTGATCTAGCTGCTTTAAGATTACCACAGAAATATGTACAAATAAACAAGGGAATAAAACAGAGTTCACCCATTCAGGTGAAAAAGTTCATGTATACTGCTGCTTCACTGAAAAACTAAGGGGATAACTTTCAGTCATTCATGTGAAGTAACGTAAACAAAAGGTAGCATTTTATTAGGGACCTGCTATCTTGAATCCACATGAATGTACTGCTCCAGCTGAAAGTTTAAATTTGATCCTTTCAGTTTCAAGAGGGATCATATCACAGCCTGAATGCTAAGACAGAGCTCACTTAGCAGAATACAAATGAGATCTGGACAGCCACTTCCATAATTACCCAGTAATTGCCAGCTCCTCTTTCCTGTTGTTAAGGTGAAACCAAAGGTCCTGACTTGCCCTTCCTTATTTGTAAGCCTCCATGTGTAGTATGGATGTATATGCTGAGTCCCTACAGCTTACTTAGTGGCTTCAGTTTTAAGTTTGTTAAATACAGATAATTGGGTATTAGCTATAACAATCTAAACACAGAATGCAAAACACACCTTAAAAGGCCTGTGAAGTCCAGCAGTTTGCTTTTCTCTATTGATCAACATGCCATAAATTGACTTTGTATTTTCCCAGAGCTGCCCAAGGGTTTTCTACAATTTTGCCCTCATTTCAAAAGCAAATCAAGATTTCTCCAGTAGTGTCCTAAGGGTTTTTCATACATGGCCATGGGTAGCATTTTTTCTGAACTAATTACATTGTTGAGAAGGTGTTTCGAACATTTGCCACAGCTCAGCATACTCACTGGCATGTTAAAATTCTCAAGTGGAACTGTAACTACACTGAGACAGCAAAGCTTTTCCCTACTGAGTTCAGTAGAGAAGAGATGGCAAGAAGCTATAGAATCACTTCAGTGCAGACAATGCAAGTTTGTGCATCTTGGGAAATGTCACCCACACCCAGAATTAAGAATTCACAACTGGTGGCTGCGACTGAGAAAGGAGAGCTTTGAGACAGACTACTGCGCTACATGGACTACTGCTTTCATCCAGCAGGGTATTCGTTAGAGGAAGTCTTCTTGAAATAAGGAAAAGTGCTTCCATGCAAAACTTTAAATGTCATTCCTTTCAAATTATCTTCTAAAATATTTTTAGTGAGTTGATGCCAGAAATAACACAATTTTCCCCTACAGAACACTAAACACTACTACTACAGAACACTAAAATAACCATTCACAAGAGACTAGGAAGGTAGATTTGAGAATAAGTTCAGACCTGGCATTTCATAGAAAAGGCCAATGGATATATGCCGACAGAACTGCCTATCTCCATCACTAGATACATTTTCATCTGATTTTACAAAACACCAGCTTGAACATTGTTATGTTTTCACTAGCACAAGATTACAGCAGATTTGACATAACATAGACAACTGCAGTGTGTCACACTAGCTGTCACAGTAAATCTAGAAGTGGGACACAAAATAGCTGACATTTTAAAATGTGACCTTCCTACAGAGTGTTAAATGTCATTTTACATGTGAAGAACGTGCAACATATTTTTTCTGTGCAGATATGTTCTAAAATTATGAAGGCAAAATTGGAATAAACAGATTAATCAGGAAAAATTTCACTCACTTCTGTTCGACAAAGATGTTGGAATTACTCCAAGTAGTCCCTCTTTCAGAGAAATCAGCATTATACATTTCAAGAGCAGGAATTTATTCATTCTTTCTTTTAAGATGAAAGCATCCCGTGTGTGCTAAGAGAAAATTGTTGTTTTAGATAAGACCATCTCATTCAAATTGACAATAGAGATAAAAATTATGAGCTGAAAATCTGTCTTCTGCAATGTTCATCTTTCACAAGAGTCTTGCAGATCTTACATAGTGGAAGGATAACTTGGTTATTACATTGCTCAAAGGACAAATGGCCTTTGATGACTTGGAATTTGGAATGGAAGCAATAGGTACGACAGAATTTCTCAGTGTGAGATTCTGTTACTGGAAGTGACAAAGTATGAATACTGGAACAAGTCATTACTATAAAATGCTCTGAAGCACCATTTTGCTCTATAATATACTAAGGTGTTCTATCTTTTAAAATAGACTTTAGCTATTATACTCTTAACCTTCTTTAATAAGGCAAAGATTTTTTTAAAACCTTACTTTATGCATTTGCCAGTGAATTAAGTATTTAGTGAGTTAAGTATTCCTTTGAATAAGGCTGTATGAAAATGAAAGTAATGAATTAAATTTTTTCAGCAATCAGATACAAGATAAAAGTTGTTGGTGTGTTCCAAAGAGTGAATCATAAATCATTTTTACCAAACATAGTTTTGGAACACACCCTTTGGGGTTTTTTTTAGGCAGCCTATATTTGATTGCATCTGCAATAATTAATTACTCAAGCAAATAGAACCATTTAACAGGCTTGGAATGTGTATATATGCAGCACAAATAGTTGTTTTGAATCCTCCATTACACAGACTTTCAAGCTCAGGACTGAAGTCTTTTCCCTCAAGTTTAGTGTCTGGAACAGATCAGAACAGATCAGTTAACAAAACTTGTTCTCTATAAGAAAAGCAATGTGTTTCTCTTATATTTACTCATGTTCAAAAAAGAGACGTGAGAATAAGCAGCACCAAAGTAACTGCTTAAAATAGATGAAACCAATGTTTCACACATAGTCCTGTTTGGAAGAGGGAGTACATTTGAAAAAGTGTCTTTGCTTGACCTGCATAATTCATGTCTCAGGCATCTCACATGCTGCTATTAATACCACAGAGGTCAGTAGGCACATTACCACATACTTTTTGTGGAAATTTGAAGTAGTGTTTCCTGTTGGGTACTAGTCCTTATAATCTGCTTTGAAGACATATTCTTATGTATTATTGAAAAGCCATGTGGGACTGGGGTGTTTTTTTAGTTTACTCATTGTCTCCCTTCTTGACTTTTGTCGTGGTTTAAGTTTAGTCATAAATTAGAAAACTATGTAGCCTGCTCTTCCCCCCACCACCCTCCCTGCTGCCACCTGTCCTCCCCCCCCCACTCCCGGAGGGATGGAGAGGAAAATCGAAAGAATGTAACTCCCACGGGTTGAGATAAGAACAGTCCAGCAACTAAGGCATAACACAAACTGCTGCTGCTGCCACCAATAATAACAATGATAAGGGAAATAACAAGGGAAGAGAATACAACTGCTCACCACCCGCTGACCGAGCAGAGAGCTGGCCCTTCTGGGGAACTCCCAATTTACATCCTGGGCATGACGTTCTGTGGTACGGAATACCTCTTTGGCTAGTTTGGGTCACGTGTCCTGTCTCTGCTTCCTCCCGCCTTCCCCTCCTCCCAGGGCAGAGCACGAGGCTCAGAAAGTCCTTGGTCAGTGTAAACATTCTAAGCAGTAGCTACAAATATCGGTGTTATCAGTACTGTTCCCAGACTGAAAGTCAGAAGCACAGCACTGCACCAGTACTAAGAAGGAGAAAAATGACTGCTACTGCTGAACCCAGGACAACTTCATATTGATTTTGATTGCTCTTTTATTTTGTTAGAAGGCATCTTGGACTGTAGCCTCATGAAAGAAAAATATTTTTATTGCCTCCTTCAAGAATTATTGGCCACCCTTAAAGTGTGTTGGTGCTGTCTGTTTTATTTCTTCACAGTCGTACAGCATCTTTCTTCATTCCTCTTTCTATTGAAACTTTTAGTCCCAAAGCTATAAACCACACATCAGCTCCAAAGTTTCTTTTCAAAAAGAAATTAGTTACTTTTTTGACTCTGAAAATGAAAGTTTAAAACCCATTCTGTCATAACTTCAGGTTTTTGAATTAAAACTAAAATAGAAATTATTCCCTGACAGAGCTCAAGAAAGCCAAGCTACTAGACAGAGGAATTCTATAGGCACGAGTGCTAGTCTGCTTTTGAATACTTCTTGCAATTTCTTGCAGTAAGAAGTAAAGAGAAACAAACCCTGTTGAATGCCTTTCAGTAACACAGAAATATACTGCTGTTCTCATGAGGAAGAGAGAAACCCATTGCAAAAGGTAAAAAAGCTTTCCACTTCCTTTTCAGCTTCAGGAGACAATTTTACACTGTAATATTATCAACCACTTTTCATTTTGCTAAAATAATTGCTAAACATGCCCTTCTTATTCCTTCAATTGTATGAGACTATTCTCTCTTTCTTGCTTCCCCCACATATTGCATACGATTCAGTGGAAAAGTTCACTGGAACCATACATCAAGACATCAAGAGCGATTTTCTGGAAGAGGTGATTTTACCTCTGTGTGTATATGGTTTTACTGTTTTGAAGACTGTACTTCTAAAAAGAAGACCAGAAATCTCCTTGCACTAGAAAACATGCTATTTTTGAAATGACATGCTTTCTTATCAGTAAGTTGTCTCTTCTTTGATGGAAAATAAAACCTGTAGTTGCATAGAAGATTGAAGGTATAATAACTTTAATTCCTGTTCCTTGAAAAAATTGTGCATCAAATATAATTTGGTCTTGTTTGTAATGACAGAAAGAGTCATATTCCCTGACAAAAATTATAGAACTCTCATTCCTTATTAAAGTGCTTGAGCCCAGGTAAATAATCAAAGAATAGAACATTCAAGAAGAACTACAGATATAAAGAACCAATCAAATGATGCATTGCAAATAAATAAATGCTAATATCTGTACTAGGTAAATGATCCATCATCTCTCGTTGCATTATTTGAGCAGCTCCAATATGAAAAATTATGAACACTTGCATTCCACAAATTTTCTTTTTAAATAAGGTGAAATAGGCACACTGCAAAGTAGGGTGAGCAGAAACCCATCTAAGACCAAAGCACACAACAGATCCAAGAATATGAAATTACATGAGGATAGTTGGTGTAGTGGTATACGTGACTGCTCTTTGACCATGGTGAGTCTTCTAGAAAGGAACTTGCATATGATTTAAAAGAAAAAATTCAAACAAGCAGTTCTAAACTTAAATTCAATTTTATCATCCTAGTGAAGTTACACTGGCTGCTTGGAACAATAGGAGAAAGGTAAATCACAAGTTGCAGTACCACAATGGTTTAATATGAGAACCCATTTCTTGTTTTCTGGCACTCTTGGATATTCAAGGATTTTTCTTATACGTAGAGGTATAAAGGCGAGTCACTTAATGATTGGGAAGAGGATTCAACATATAATTCCAAATATTCTCAGTATTCAACAAGATGGGAATTAATTTAAAATGCTTTTGACAGGCTTCAGAAACTTGACTATCCACTCAGGGGATCCTTCTATATGTTACTTTTAAAAACTGTACTAAATTCTATGCTATTGATCACTATCCTTGTCAGTGAACAGTGAAAAATGTGATAATTATCCTTGGAATTACTGGTAGCTTTGCCATCTACCTCCACAAAAGAAAAACAAGACCACATTGTCTATATATGCAACTTAATAGAAATCAAGGTGTAGATTTTGACATATTACACATTCATCAATTACAGCTGTTTATATGCGTATTTATGATGTTTATATCTCTATAGATATAAAGTTATATCTATAATGACACAGTGTCTCTGAACACTGCTCAAGTTATATTAGCTTAGGCACAGCAGCATATAATATGCTTTCTAGCTCAGTTTTATAGAATACCATTATGCATTCCTACATAAATGTACTTTCTGTTGTGTATTATTCAGTGTTTTGCAACAATGTTTCTGTGACAAGCTGTCTAGAAAAAAATTATTTATTTGATTATATGTTACTGCATTAGCTTTTTTGCTAATTTATTTGATTTAAAAGCTTACTGAGACTTTGAAATGTTCCCCATTTCCTCAGCTGTCTTCTTGCTTTAATTATCACATATTTTTTACCATACTCAGAACAATAAAAGGCCTCTGAATTTGTGAAAATTGCCTTCAATTTGGAAGAAAGTGTTGAGTTTATTGTTTTGATACACAGAAAATTCCTTCCAAAACTGACTTCAGTTTCCTTAACCCCTTGTTCATCTGGCACTTTATTAAGAAGTGCCTTAGGAGGTCATATGTATGTTTGTTGCACTGCTGATTCTAGATTTTCACTTCTTACAGTGCATTAAAGAAGATTCATATAACATGAGCAAAGCTGCATCAAAGTCGTATAAGAAACCACTGTGCACTGATTCAACATTATTAACATACATCAGAAATAGTACAGTAGGAATAAGACAGTGTTCATGCAAGAGGCCTCAGTGAAGAAAAATCTTTCAGTAACTGGAAATTTGGACATATTTAAAGTTTTTAGTGTCCTTCCTATCTTCATTTTTTAGCTTTTCTATTAATCACAGAAGGCATGTATTACTGCAGTGATGTCAGGTGAATAAAACTGTTCAAAGCCACAGACTACTACACTCAAGAAGAAATTAGTTGCTTCTTAGAAAAGTAGCTTTGCTTCAAAATGTAAAGAAATTAATTTATAATTTCAGGACAAAGTATGCATCTCCACAAATTCAGCTTGGTTCCGCTGAATATCCATGAAATCAAGCATCTTCTGATCCTCATTTCTGCTCTTCTTTAATGTTTTGTTACCTTCTTCGCTGGAAATAGTTATGTAATTAGTTGTTATCTCATGTTGCAGTCTGTGTCCAAACATGTATAATGCAAGATCCAATCTTGTGACCTTGATCCTGCCTTAATAAAAAAAACCCAATGTTGTTGAGCTGTGGCTGCCCCTACAAGTTTGTAAGACGGGGAGTCCAGAGGGTACTACATCAGGCAAGATGAGAAAAAAGAACACAGAGTACAGGAATGAGTATGCTGAATTAGTAACAAGTGAGTAACTCAAGGATTCAGAAGTGAAACACCCCCATGAAAAGATACAAAAACTAACAAGCAAGTGGGGGGTCACAGGATGGCAACTCTAGAAGATCAGAGATCAGCTCGCTCCCAAGAACAAAGGCTGACACATCTTTATCTTCTTGGAGACAGTTTGGACAGCAGATGCTGGAGAAGGTAAGCATACAAATGTCTGGCCTTGAGGCATGCTGCTTTCAACACAGTGCTATGAGCACTAGCTCATAATAATGTAAGAAAATTGTGTACTGATAGGCTGTGGGTATAATTCTGTTTTTAAGTGTCCATGCACAGTAAACAGACACCCAAGCAAAAGTGACTCAGAGATCTGAGGATTTACAGTATTATTTGTAAAATAAAACAATATGCCCCCTGACTACATACAAAATCCAAAACTAGAAGTGATGTACAGCAATCAAAAGAGAAATTCATGCCAAAGAATCAAGACAGAAAACTGAAAGCCAAAATTGGGACCCATACCATTATTTTAAGAGCCAATTGATAGCACAATCAAATGACGCATAATGCTTCCAATGAATCTAAGCCCTAATCCTTTTCAGGACTTGTTTGTGCTATGAAGCAGCATATTCTACATTTGGTGAACTGAGCTGACACAAGTTTGAGACACAATGGCTAGAAATGGTCATAATGACGTTTCAGCTAGCAGAAGCTTTAAGTCCTAGTGGCATAAATATAATTAAACATATGATAAAGTGTTCCCATTTCTATATTAATAAAGTGGTGTTGCAGTTCTTCAAAGGAAAGACATGAAAGGAAAAAATCATAATGGCATATTTTTAAAACAGTAGTGTTCAGAAATCTTCTCTTAATGGATATAAGAAACACTAAAACAGGTCACATAAGAGCTGTCTGGTTAGGATATTGTTGCATGCTTTTAAGCTTCATCTGCTTTACAATTTTATCTCTAATGAAATTGAAGCCAGATTAGCAAACAGATTACTGGAGAGGAAGAGTCCAATAAGACAGCTACGAAAATGGAATACATTCAAACACCTCAAAGCCTGGGACTTGCCCCGCTTTGGGACCTGCGCTGCAGATATCCCATCAGGCCTACGCCAAAGCTTGTCATGCAGAACTAGATGCCTGACATAGCATAGCTGTTCTGGTCTGATCTGTTCCATTCCACTCCATTGACATCCATTC
>WYDI02028940.1:0-31732 GCA_009867235.2 Psittacus erithacus
TCCCTCTGGATGGCATTCCTTCCCTCCAGCGTATCAACCGAACCACACAGCTTGGTGTCATCGGCAAACTTGCTGAGACCGCACTCAATCCCACTGTCCATGTCACTGACAAAGATGTTGAACAAGACCGGTCCCAACACCGATCCCTGCCAACAGTCTTGGGCCCCTCTGCCCTCTAGGGCTGTATCCCATGGAACCTTACTAAGCATGTTCCTGAAGAGGAAATACATTTTAAAGCTGTGGGCAGTTTCCTCCTGGCCCTTTGTTTAAATGCAGCTGGGTATAATCTACATAATTTTGGTTTACGTTTTTTTTACTTTTATGAAAGTTTGTATTGTATTACAGTTAGTTGGAATTTGCTCATATTTTTAAGATTCAAACTAGCATTGAATGGAAGGCAGTGGGTCATCCCATCAGTGGAAAGGGTTGTCTCTGCTCTGCAGATTTGTTGTTGAATATACTGATGGCGTATTTTGGCTCATTTCCTTGACACTGCGTCCTCTTTTAGTAAGCTATTATTAAGAGAAAAAAATTAATGAAATTTGATAACTCTGATTGCCTGTTCAAGATGCACAAAGCTAGGCCTATCTGTTTTCCATGGTGTTATCCCAGCATTTTCAGGACTTATGGCATTCACTGCTTATGTCTTTCTCACAGTTTTTGCTATAGCATAATGTATTTAATACTGTGACAACAACTTCCCACCCATGTGTATCCCTGCTATGGAATTATCTCCTTTGGGAGCAAAGAGTTGTAGGCACGGACAGTCGTTAATGAGGCAGCACAAAATGAGAAAGCTGAGAAAACCCCAAAAAATTTATACTCAGTAGGTCCCAGGAAAAACTGCTAGGAGTAGAGAGTACCTCTTACAAGGAAAGATTGTGGTGAAGCAAGGGGCTGTTACTGACCTAGGCTGATAAAACTAACATAAGGAGTGGAAAAGCATGAAGTCAGAAGTACAGATCGTCTAAATCCTCAGGTAATGTAGCTGGGCTTACGTTTTGCTGCAGCTTCTAACCAGTATTTCTAGCTGGGATGTGACACCATATCAGACTCTTCCAAAATTCACAGTAAGCTCAGTCCTCACTAGATTGGTATCTGGACTGTGCTTGGTTTATTTCTACCAAGAAAATAACAGCTGAGAAGTCTAAGATTGTGCCACATGAGTACACCATGGGGACTAACATGTCAAAAGAGTAAAAAATGGTTTAGTACAAAAGTAGAAAAATTACATAATCATTTCCTCTTAGACTGTTTTCTCTATTTGATAAGACTATCAAATGGGCAGTGACATTGACTTGTGCCACTACTTACTCATTGAAGGCCTGGGAAAGGATGAGCCCAGATGATAGAGACACAAAGCTCTGAAATTATTCAAAGCAACCCTTGCCTTAAAGTTCTGGTTACAATAAAAGCAACAAAAAGAATTCACATGAAGCCATGGCAATTGCAAAACTTTTGAAACAATTTTGTTCTATTAAAGACTATTATATTCATAATAATTTGTGTGTATTACCAGGCTTATTCAGATTGATAAGTGCCTTGGTGGTTGATTTCATTTGAGAAATGAATGTGTCCTTTCTCTCAGCTCTGGCTAGGCATGCCAGCCTGGTATGTTGCTGCCTGCCGTGCCAATGTGAAGAGTGGAGCTATTATGTCTGCTCTGTCTGATACTGAGATCCAAAGAGAAATTGGAATCAGCAATCCTCTTCATCGCTTAAAGCTCCGATTAGCAATCCAGGAGATGGTATCACTGACAAGTCCATCAGCACCTCCAACGTCAAGAACAGTGAGTCCTGTTCAGATAACTTTTTCTTCCCCTGCAGGAACTTCATAGCACGAGGGTTGCTCTGTGGTAACACACACTTCATAGTCAGTGGGAACTGTCCTACACAGACTGAGAAGAACCTGTTTGTCACTCACTTGATTGCTGATAGCAGATACTCTGATTTTTTTTATGTCGTGCTTTTGATTAACCTTGATGTTCTCTAAGCAACCTGTATTGAGTGTCTTATTTGTAATTTTACCTGCATTTTTGCCTTCCTCTTCCTTCAAGTCATCCAGCCAAATAAGATTGTGTTTCTCTTTTTCTCTTTTTTGCTTGGGGGAATGCAGTGGTGGCAAGGCAGGAGTGGGGAAAAGTTACATAGGAGCACTTTTGAACCTTGTTCCCATTCCCCTTTTTTGCATCCTTTCAGATGGTATCTGATCTGTGTAAGCAGATTTTAGTTCTTCATGCTTTTAAGAGAAATGATTGGAGGTGTAAAAGGAGAACTGGAGCATGTGCATTTGGTGAGGAAGAGAGAGAGAGCAGCAGCAGACAGTAAGGAAGAAAGAAGAAATACAGAGATACAAGTCTGAAAGGAAAAAAGGGTATATATGAAAAAGAGCAAGAAAGTAGCTTTGGGGAGAGGAAGAATTTCTATACTAGAAATAAAAACACCTTTTAGTGGAAAATAAAAAAATAACAGGCCAAGCTGATGAGACAAAAAAGAAACAAGACAATGGGAGCTTCATGCTGAGAGGCTGATGGTGACGGCTATGAAAGAGGCAACAGGGACTGAAAAAAATAATAAATGAATTTGGCTTGATCAAATGGGAAATATGGCATAGATGTGAAGGACAAAGACTACTACTTAAGTAGAGCAGCCAAGAATTCTAATAGTAAGATAATAATAATTATTTTAACAATATTATTCATGTTTTCTAATCTGTTATTATCATGGAATTCATGGTGAAAATTGGACATGAGACACCTTTGAGGGGTATCAGATCCACTGAGCTGTTTAAGGAATGGGCAACAGGACTCTAATGTTCCTATTGACTGGCCTTTTATCTTTAACTTGCTAAGGTTCTTTAAATATTATAGTTCCCCCATCTGATATTTTCTCCCATCAGCATAGTTGTATATGTCATAACCTTGGTAATACTATGAATTGTAAGGAATTTCACCTAAGTAAAGCAGTATACACTCAACATCATGTTGAATTACTAAACAAAAATCATTCTTATTTTCAAAGCACAAGAGCATATTTCAAAGCATAAGAGCATTGACACTGAGACAGCAGCACATTCAACCTAGAAACACTGGTAATAATTTTGCCATGTTTTTTTTTTAATACTCCCTGAGTAACTGGCAGCACAAAGCTGCTCTGCCCTGGAATGTGGATTTCTGAGTCCCAAGTCTTTCTGTATCCTCTCTTTCTCAGGAAAGGAGTTCATTTACTTCAGCTCTCAAGAAAATAACAGCAGACTTCCACACCCCCTCCCTGCCTCATCAGAGTGTCTTAGTAATAATCTGACTGAAAACAACAGGATGAGGAAAAAGTGTTTTACAAGTGAATTCTCTCAACAATTTCAATTTACAGAAACATGTTAGAAGTAATCATTATTTAGATTACAATATGAGCATGTGATGTGTGCAGAATATTTAGGCTGTAAAATCTTTGAGGACTTACCTCCAGACAAATCCATGAGCTAAAGGTTGTATGTGCCACTTGTGTGTGAAATGCAACTTTAATTATTATTCTTTCCTTTGTGACGGTGCTCTGCCAGATTTCATCCATCCGTTTGAGTTGAAATACTCCACTGTGTCTGCTCAGACACATCTGCTCTGATGAAAGATACAAAACAAGTTGTATAAAGTTGTCTTTAGTTGCAGCTCAGTAGAGGCAAGAATGTGGTTGTGCTGATGGTGATGCTATGCGCTGTTAACTTACAGTGGTGCTGCCTTTCTTCTTTACCACTGCTTACCTAATGTGGATCCTACCTGCCTTACTGCGGGCCTTGTCCATAGCCCTCAGGCAATGTTTGGGTGACCCATGAGGAAATGGAAAATCTTGCTGCTCCAGCTAAAACGGTTAGTCTTTCCAATTTAATTTAAAATGGTTTCAGTGCTTGAAAGAGAACTAGGATGCATCTTTTGTATCACAGATGCCACATCTTCTGTAGGATGCTTCCCAGGCATGCCATTAAGAAGTCGCAGGGAGTAGTGAAATTGAATTTAAAGAACTGTTACATCATTTCTCAGCAAAAGAAATTACACACTGTACTGTGATCACAAAGATTGTCTTAACCTAAAACCAGTACTGGAGTTTTACAGTACATAATGGTCTCACTGCCAGTGTAAAGCCTCATTTAATGAAATGAAATCATTGTAGTTACAGGTGCAACATTTCCCCTATACTTTATAGTACGTCTTCTGAACATAGCTTTATATCTGCTGAAATAGAAAGAAAAAACAAAAGGCTTCAGAATGGTGAATTCTACAACCAGTGTTTTCATTATGCTAAAACTATGCATAGTCTTTAGTGTCCATACTTGTGTATTCATGTTTTTTGATTCAGGGTTCATGGAGTGTATCATTTATGTATTGATTTTTGTCAAGCTTACCCCAGCTTTGGGGGGGAATGATGACATATATATTAACAGATTTTATTCAATAGTTCTGACTTTTGTCTATCTTTTACTTGGAAAGTATGGGGGTTTGCAGTTTTCTTTTAGCATTTTACATCATAATGACTCCATAACAGTGCATATAAAACATGATACAATCCTACAGTGAGATGTCTGAAAAGCCATCTTCAGTTTAGGAAACTTTATAGTCAGCCCCATCCACAAATGTTGGGGGATGTACTAAGGCTAAATTTTGATACAATAAAGACTTATTTCTCAGAAATTTATGATGGCTATACTAAGTTTTCTCAGGAACACACATGAAGCAAATTCTCGTCAATATTTTTTTTTTACAACTGAGCTCATTTTCAATTTTATTATTGTTGGTAAAGATAATACAAATACAACAGCACTGCACTGACCAGAAGTAGAGTTGATCCTGTTTAACTGCCCAGCCAGAAAAAAACAGTTTTGCCATAAATAAATTTATAGAAAAAGCTCCTTTACAATACATTGACAAGAAGACAACTTCTTATTGTGAATATTGTAACACCTAACTAGACACGAAAAATGGCATCTGTAATGCCCAGTTTTGTAAGTAAATCGTTGTTTTGATTGTGAAATCATAAAAAGTGGTTAAAATAATGCTGTAAAGTTAAACAAGCTCTAATTACCTTATATCTTGAAAATTCAGCTAGATTTGCCCTACTACGATTTTATAGGTTTGGTACTGTAATTTTAAGGGTAGTTTAGCCCAGGGCGTTGCCACTGACTGGAGTTATTTTACTGGCATATTTTACATGTATGCTTTCATTTGTACTAAGATTAACATACACATGAAAACCACACCTTTTTATAAATAATTTTTATTGTCTTTTTATGTGCTTTACTAATTGCTTCCTGCTGATAACACAAAAGGAATCTGAAGAAGGCAGCTGGGCTCAGGTATGACCCTTTCACATGATTTTTTTGAATGGAAAGTTAATTAAGAATGTTATCCATATGCATAGAGGAGAATAGGATTGTGCCAATATCTCAATGATTGAATTATGATTTACACATTTTAGAGTTCTTATATAAAGAAAATATTCTCTGGACAGGTTTGCTAGGAAAAGCACAAAGAAGTACATATGCTGCAAATATTTTTCTTAAAAGAAATGGCTACATTCCAGAGACATCTTCTACTTCCCAGCTAAATCTAGGAAAAATATTTTCCTCATTTTGGAGAACAGGCTGATAAAATATGCCAAGAGTTTGAGATCTAACATTTCTAAAATTGCACCAGATTTTTTTAGAACGATTGTATAAATCCTACCCAACTATCATTCTACAACTAGTCTTGTAAAATTAGGAGAAAATTTTTCACTTTAGTTAGACTATCAATTACTTACATTTTTCAGCTTCTCTCTGTAATATATGCACTGTTTTATACAGTCTTGCTGGCTTATAGCATTCTTTTTCTCTTCAAAATCTCACAAGAATGAGAGATGAAGGGACTATATTTTCCCCCATAGAAAATACATCCAGCTTGCACTCTGTTATCCCTTTGTCTAGAATGACAGGAGACATTAAAAACAAAACCAAAAAGATAGGCTTGAAAGTGATGCTCAAATCTGAGCACAATCCTACTGAAGAAGTGTTAGTCTTGCAGTTTGAGTTAATTTCTGTTAAGTTTTAGTGGTACAATATAATTGACAACAGTGAGATGAAAAAGCTATTTTGCATCTTAATTGTGCAACCCATATAAAAATAGCTTGTGTTTTTTCTTCTTCACCCCATCAAAATTCAGCTGAACAATGAAGTAGCTTAATGCCCGAATGCTAGGAGGAATCTGGTTTGTTCTTGTCTTAAAGAATTAATTTATTGAGCTGCACATATGATGTGGTAAGTTTTAAACTGTTCACAGCTGAAAATACCTCATTAATAAAATGTATTTGGTCACCTGATGTGATGGATGATGAATGATGGTGAGCATAAGCTTGTCTGACAAACATAATAATCTTTTAGTTTCAAAAGGATTTACAGGGGTGTAACCATGAAGTGTCATTAGAGCCTGTTTACGAAATCCTAGCCCCCACTAAACAGTGACACAAACCTCAGTTGAATCCCTGAGGCCATGTTTGTATTACCAAGTTCAATGTAGGAATTGTCTATCAATCATAAATATTCTAGAAGGTCAATTGAAAGCAAATAAAATTATGAAACACACTTCAAGTGTGTAATTTTGCTTATATTTAAAACTCAAACCTGAACATATGATTTCCTGTTACAAAAAGAAAATTGCTTGAAGTCTACAAATATAAAACAAGACACAACAGGCGAAACTGCTATCAGTGACAAATATCTCATAGTGGTTTCCACCTCCAATGTCAAAAATGGAATGTGGAGAGTTTTAGGCATATTTCTAAGCTAGGATGTCTCACTAGAATCAAGCATAGCAGATATTCTGTCTTCAGTCTGTGGTGCAACCTTGAAGAAACTAAAGAATGTATTTCTCCTGTCCTTTCTTGTTCCCCTGTAGACCCTGGCTTATGGTGATATGAACCATGAATGGATAGGTAACGAATGGCTCCCCAGTCTGGGTTTACCTCAGTACCGAAGTTATTTCATGGAATGCCTGGTAGATGCAAGGATGTTAGACCACCTGACAAAGAAAGATCTGCGTGTGCACTTAAAAATGGTGGATAGCTTTCATCGGTATGTTGGAATAAAGACTAGACCTATAAAGAGGTTTATGTGTCTGATGTAGTGCTCGGTACTGCACAGAACAAAACTACTTACTTACTTTCTGTTGTTCTGGTGTGGAAAACCACACAGAAAAGTGAGTGCTGAGTGTCAGAAATCTGAATAGTGAGAGATTCCTTTAGTAATAGCAACCACATTGAAATTATGTCTCTTAGAACTAAAGATATCGGTACAGATAAATTTCATAATGAGCGGGGAACTATTAATACATAAAGTCTTAACAATACAGAAACAGTAATAATTTATTAAGTGGTTTAAAGTATCAAAGTGGTAGACTAAGACTTGAAGCCCTAAGATCTCATAATAATGAAAAGCTATTGTGTGTAGTGCATAAAAGCTGTTAAGAGTACAAGCAAATTGACAGTTGTTCAGGTTATCTGGGGATATAACCAGGAAACTAAATTGGAAATATGGAAATAAAGACATTTAGACTTCAGGGAGAATGATGTTTATGTGACTAGAAGTGGATCTTTTTTAATGTACTGTCTGATTTGTCACTTTTTTAAGGTCTGATTTGACAAAACATTTCGTGGCTCACAAAGGCTGACCTTTCCTGAATACCACATTTAATGTTTTGGGTTTCTTATACTAGAACATTTATTCAAACATATTCATTTTGGTTTCATTAATTTCATGTTTTTGAAGTCCATGGAGATTTTTAAATGGTTTTGCTCTCCTCTCTGTCTGCAAGTTTTGCTACATGAGCACCATGAAACGTCTCATGTGAAATGCAGGAAATGCATCCTACGTATGTTCCCATCTTCAAGCTTATCTTTATTAACTCTGTAAATGTTTCTCTTTAACAGAACAAGCTTGCAATATGGAATCATGTGTTTAAAGAGGTTGAATTATGATAGAAAAGAACTGGAAAAGCGAAGAGAAATGAGTCAGCATGAAATAAAAGGTGATAGTTCATGGGAATAAGTACTGGGAATGTTTCTTCTTCTGAAGCTTGGTACTATAAACCCTTTGTCAGGCCAGTTTAGCAAAGCATTTAACCATGTGCTTTAAGTAAAACTAACCTAAGTCCACCTATCTTCAGAACACACAGTATCTCCCTAAATTATGTACAGTTAAGTACTTTGCTAAATCGGGGCTGCAAGTACAAATGCTGTTTTGATTCATACATTTTGCTAAATTGGATTTTTGAACAGATTTTATCTTATTCTAGCCTCTTCCAGTCTCAGAAGCAGAAGGCCAAGTAGCCTGCAGCTTAAAGGGAGGTGCTGGGGGTACCATGGGGAAACGGGAGCACTCAGGACCCTAACACTGATCTCCTGATATCAAACATCATTGCCTTTGATTTCTTACTTCAAAATACGTATCACAGAAAATGTTGCTTAGAGGGGTGGCCACTGAGACAGTTGGTATATAATAATAGTTCCTAACAGAACTGGTGTTACTAAATTTAACTGATTTTAAGTTATTTTTCTGTGCAAAGCTCTCTAGAGGATCACAGAATAAATATTTTTCTGCACATATACTTGCTGTTATACATATATATACACATATATAAATATATATATAAAAACAATTAAGGTGGTTGGATTTTCTTTCCATCATCAGAAGTGAATTTTTCGATTTCCAACTCTAGCAACTACAGCATTTAGCTAAAGAGCTAAAAAAAAGGAATTAGAAGGGGAAATGGCTACAGTGAAAGCATGCATTTGCTCAAGGCAGATGATGGCAGGCAGTAACACAAAGGCTACTGTCAGTCAGCCTGAGTGGGTACAGCTGGAGACTGAAGGGTAATTGGGTACTGGTCTCAAATTCTGGTGAGTCCTCAGTGCCAGTCACTGATATGACATGGGCAACAACCCACAGCCTCATTCACCCTGATGCATATACATCAAGATGCGTGCATCCATCAGTTTGACACGGTCCCAAGTGGGATTTTGTCTCAGTGATCCCTGGCTGCCACACTGTGTTTCAGATGATCCTGACCCCAGCCTGGGATGCTCTTGGTCAGGCGATTGCAAATGCCTGCACACAGAACAGCAACCTTAGACAGACCTTCAAGGATTCAGGAAAAAGCCTCATCACTTACTAACACAAAACTCAGTGTTACATTTTCCACTCGCAATTATAAAGAGCACTATAATTAACTTTCTTTTAATCTTACAGGAAGGGTAGGCTACTTCTTTTATAAAGGCCAAATCCTCAGAAATGCTTTCCTAGCCCATTTGTTTTTCCTTAGCTTTATAACTGGCATGGACCTTGACAGCTCAACCAGCTTTCTGAAATAAAAATAGTATTAGTCTCTAACACTGTGAACTCCTCCTTTCCTTTATGGCATGTTATAAAATGGCAGGTGCTCACCCAATTCTCAAAATGTTTAATACAAAACTCTAAAGTGAAGCCTTGAAGAAAAGGTATTTCTCCTATGTCCATTCACTGCTAAACTGTGAAACCTCGCCTAAGAATTGACAAGGCTAGCTATAGGAGGTGGGAGGAATTGCATTCTGGAAATGCCCTCTGGAGGCACCTTTCTCCTTTGGAAACATTTAACTTGCAGGTAGCTAAAATGACACAGAGTTTTGAATAGGTGTTATTAATTCTATATGAATAGTTTGCTGGCATTCCTCATTTAAGAAATGAAGCCGTAATCTTGTATGATAACATGAAGTTATCATGTATCAGCAGACTGAACTTGATGTTATGTCCTTACAGATGTGCTGGTGTGGAGCAATGACCGAGTCATACGCTGGCTCCAAGCTATTGGCCTCCGAGAATATGCAAATAATATTCTAGAAAGTGGTGTACATGGTTCACTTATAGCACTGGATGAAAACTTTGATTACAGCAGTTTAGCATTATTATTACAGATTCCAACACAAAACACCCAGGCAAGTTTGCTCATGCTACTTCTGATTAATCTGTACACATGATTGCCTTTTATTCAAATTCAAACATTTTAATTTTTCACTTTGGTATCTCTAGGCACGTCAGATCCTTGAGAGAGAATACAACAACCTTTTAGCACTAGGAACTGAAAGACGACTTGAGGAAGTAATTAATTTTATTTTCAGTATTTATAACATATCACAATGAACTATAAAAATTAAATTGAGTGCATGAAGACATTTACTTTGCACATTGTTAAAAAGACTCAGTTATCTCCTTAAGAAAAAAATTAGGAAATGTCAGTCATGGTTTCTAAAGTAACCTCAGTATGGCTACATATTCATATCACTTTGGATGCTAAATTTGGCACTGCGCTCTTACCTTAACATGAACATTCTCCATAGAGGAAACATGCAGAAAGGAGACTGGAAGTTTCACTGGCCAGAGAAAGTGGTGATGGGAGCAAGGTGCCTGTGCGATGTATTCTTTAGGACACACTTTTTCTTCAAAAATAAAGAAGACAAAATAAAAGTGAGGGCTTGGTGGCTTGTTTTGAGGTGTTGTGTTTTTTTTTTGGTTCTTCAAAGTTAATCAGTATGTAATAGAGTGATGTTTGGGGCAGTTATCTAGGGTAGAGAATCTCAAATCCACCTATGGAAAATATTCATCTTTAGATAAGAGCCCAGTGCAAAAAAATTTCAAGTCTTTGACTTCTGCACATAAGAAGGAATAAAACTTTATGGACTTAAGATGCCTATGAATTCTGTGCATGCACATGAATGTTTAATTCTTTATTAACACTTTACATAACCCTCCTAATGCAGTGACAAACCCATGCACTTTCTGTAACAGTAGCTGGTAAATACCTGATTTTTAAGGAAGTTCTACTTTAGCTGAAACAAAACCTATCTACGATATTGAGCCAGAGATTTATGAAGAGTTTTCCACCCTAGCATTTAACTTTCCTAAAGCATTTACCTTTACAAGAGTGTCTCAGATGCACTACAGTTACTGGATGCAGTGCAACAGAGCAGGGTAGTTGTTGCAGAATACATTTGACAGTGGGGAGAGGCAGCACACAGCAGGACAAGAAATCAAAGGGTTAAAACTTACACAGGGGAAGTTTAGACTGGATGTAAGGAAGAAGTTCTTTAGTGTAAGGGTGATGAGGCACTGGAATGGGTTGCTCAGGGTAGTTGTGAATGCTTCATCCCTGGTGGTGTTCAAGGCCAGGCTGGACAGAGCTTTGGGCGACATGGTTTAGTGTGAGGTGTCCATGCCCATGGCAGGGAGTTTGGAAGTAGATGATCTTAAGGTCCTTTCCAACCCTAACTATTCTATGATTCTATGATTTTGCTTTACCAAATACAACTCCATGTTAACAGAGTGATGACAAGAACTTCAGACGTGGCCCCTCCTGGCGACGCCAGTTTCCTCCACGCGAGGTTCATGGGATCAGCATGATGCCGGGCTCCTCAGAAACACTGCCAGCTGGGTTCAGATTAACCACAACATCAGGGCAGTCGCGGAAGATGACAACTGATGGTATGCAGTCATTCCTGCACTTACTGTTGAAAAGCAAGGGACTTATTCTGCATGCTAACTTGACTTCTATTGCATGTCTGTCTCACACCAGAACAGCTGTGTTCATGTAACTATAGGATGAATAGTCTGGGAGAGCTGAATTAGGGAATGGAATAGCACTGGCTTGGCATACTGTTGATCTTTTCAGGTTAGCTTTAGACTCTCAGTGTTTAAGAAAAAAAAGGGGGGAGATGGGCATCTAGCAATCCCAGATCTGGAAAGGAATATAACAGCTAAGCAAATTTTTCAGCTAATTAGCCTTTCTAGCAGGTATAATGTATTTTAGAGAATGAACTTAGAAAGGGCTATCACCTTTATTTTTGTAATTTACGTTCCAACTAACTAGCTTATCCTTGACCATCAAATAACTCAAGCTGCTAACAATTAATTACAATCAGACATGTAGTGTAGTTAGCAAATACTGAATTTCATCTATATTTTTTCATCATACTAATTGAGTTACTGTACACCAGTCTTAATTTTCTCTGGAAATCTTTTCAATTCCAAAAGATGCACTAACTCAGCAGTGATTGAAAAAGTAACAACAAATCATAATTAAAAAAATAAGTAAAACTTAAAAGTCATTGTAAGAGGGCAGGGAGAAAGGACAAATCCCACTGCAGCTGCTCCCTCGGGTATATGGATGCTAAAGCCATGTATACCTGCTTGAAGTTCTGAGAAGTACAAATACACAGGCTGGCCTCTTCCAAATATAGCTGCTTATTTCCTCATGAGAGAATTCAGGTCTAGGAATAGACTTGTCTCAAAGTAATTTAATATCCTGCTTGTAGTGATTACATTCTGTAACTCTTGAATGAACATGGTATGACAGTATTGCCATCTAAATTCCATTAAAGTTTCCCACTTTTAAAAACAATATAGTTGCAGTTATAGATGGAATAATTTAGTGATTGCATCACTGAATTTCATTGGCTCTGCTGCTCATCTGCATGCTTTGCTTTTAATCCTGCACTTTTTGGCAACGATGAAGCCGTAAGACAAGAATCCATTCCAAAGCAAATTCCATGTATAAATAAAGGTACTAGCTCCCTAGGCATTTCCATGGCCTACATTACTGTAGGAGCTAAGATCCTTACAAACATTCATGGATTTCATTTTCTAGCCATGCTATGATGTAGAACATATTATTCTCATTTTATAGATGGAGAACTAAGGCACAAGGGGGATTCAGTGATTTACTTGAGGTCTTCCAGACAGTAGACTTGAACATAGGTAGCTTTGAAGACCTACATCTTCATTCAGGATTTGGCTTCCTATCTCCCAGTGCTAGGAACACTATTTAAACAGCATAGTTTTAAACTGTATTCACTTAAGACAGACTTCAACAGTACACCAGACATGAGTGTAAACAGACATGAGTTCTGAACTAGACTATGTCCAGATAATGTCACAGAAATCCACAGAGTAATTTAATAGCCACCCTTCCAGCGGGAAACAGACTGGTTTATTTTCTTCATGATTCTAAAGAGGTTCTGGTTTGTTTCTTTTTTACAATTTGCAGTTGCTTCATCACGACTGCAGAGGTTAGACAGCTCAACAGTTCGCACATACTCATGCTGACAAGGCCTAGCAAAGAAGCCAGCACTGAATTGTTGTGAGTATTCGTAAGAGGCCATCATGAAAGCTCTTTATAACTGTACCCTACACCAAATATTCCTTGGCATTATTCAAGCAAGAGCCAGCATGGAGCAGAAGACCTAACTCAGGCTCACTAGAGTGGTCATTAGATCACAACAACAGCCTCAAGCTCAGTCCAGGAGACACCACATTGTTCTTTTTCCCATCTCAAACATCAGGTTCTTTCTGCTGAAACCACTTTAGCAAAAAAGATAAAAGCTTTCAGGCAACTCTGTTCAGTTGGTAGCTCACCAACCGTACCGTATTTTGTACGCTTTCAAACTTAAAGCTAGAACTGGGGAGACAGCAGTAGGCACAGGTACTGAATTTACTTAATAAGTACTTGATGGCATTATACCAGGAGCTAGGAAGAGGAGGGGGGTGGAAACTAGTAAAGCAGAAGAGATTTACCTTTTTCAATGAGAAATATGTCTAAATTTAGAGCATGAGATACCTGCATAAATCTGGAACAAAACTTCTCCTTTACAGAAAATCTTCTGAACTTACCCATTACAGAGATTCTTGCACTTCTCAAATCATTCAGAACTCGCCAGTGAAAACGAAAGGATATTCTGAGCTGGATGCAGCTTTGAACCGAATTTAGTACTGGAATTCATTTCTCACCACTTCTCTTTCCAGTATGGCTATGAATCTCTCAGATTCACCTTTCCAGAGTTCTGTGGAAATACACCGTTTTCTGCTACATCACAAGTTTTGTAATAAATCCTAACATGAGGAGCACTTTCATCAATGCGGCACCATTTCATGCTAATATTTTCTTAGTAAAAGTTTGTTGTTCCATTTAGTTACTCAGGGGATTCTAGGGGAGCTGGAAAGAGTATCTGGATAGCACCAAAACTTCACCAGGCATTGAACATGCTTGAATAGCTGTTATATATTGTAGGCAAGACATTCCAGGGTCTGTGAGAGAGTAATTTTTTTGATTCCCAAGACTGGGAGAGGATTGAGGCCATTGAGATTTTACTAATTCTGGGCAGGTTCAGAAAGTGCTTAGTGCACTTTTCAGTGGAAAACATGGATTGCTCAGGATCCTACTGAGGACATCAGCCTTACTTCATAGACCTTCAGGAGGCTTATACTAAATTAAGATTCTATACTCTTGCAAAGGGAACTTTTCATGCCACCACTGAAAAATAAGCACAGGAGATTTTTGTTCCTTTTTGCCTAAAATAGGTACAAAGATGGAGGTGAAGCACATAAACTATATAAACCTTTTTTTGTGTGTGTATATATATATATAGAGATTAGAGCTTGGTGTCAGTAAAGTCAATGACATTAGAGCTTGGTGTCAGTAAGGTCAATGACAGTACTCTCACTGGGTTCAGTGGGGAGAGAAACTGAGAGCAAGGATGCATATCTTTCCTCCTATATGATTCAGAATTGCAATGTTGAAAGCAATAACTTATGACCAAGAAATTAAGTTCAAACACCAAGCTATCTATTAGGCCAACAGTGATGAGCCAGGCACATAAGGTGATGTTTTCCAATAGGTTTGAAGAATGCCACAAGGGCAGAAAGTTAGAATTGATATGTTAACAAAAATTAGTGTAAGACTATCTGAACTGTTTATTTCCACTGTGTTCAAAAATTGTCTAAAACATAGCAAACCACAAGCAGAAGTAAATTAGCAACTTTTCTTGCACTATGTGGGAGTTATGTATTTTGAGCAAAAAGCTGTTTATACAAAGTTATACAAATTATACAAGTTAACTTCAATTTCTATAGGAGTATTAGTCATGTTTGAAGTATCTGTACATCTTACATCAGTACTTGTCCACTGTTCTGCTAATTACAATCTAATCTTAAATGCTTGAGAGCTCTGTAAGCATCAAATTCACATCCAAATGTAAAAGCTAATATATGAGAATGACTGACATTAATATACTTAATTAATATTTCTTTTCACTTACCATATATTCCTTTTAGAGAAGCAACAAGATGGTGTGAGCTAGATGCACTGTTCATAAGTGCAGTTTCAAAACATCAATGCAGGTTAGAAACCAGAGCAAGTTAAAGTATTTTTGGCTTTCAGTGAATGAAATTAAAAATATGCAGAGAGATTTCCTTCATTAAGATATCAAACTTGAAAAGCTAAAAAAATTACCTGAATCTCAGGGATGAACGCATAAACAAAAACCACTCCTATGGGGGATGTGAAGTTGGTTGAAGAGCAAGAGAAGAGTTTTCTGAATTTCGTGATCACAGTTCCTACCAGTTTCTGCATGGAAGGAACTGATTCATACTTGGACAAAAGACAAAATTAGTTATTACAACATGCCTCCTGAAATTTTCCAGATCCAGGTCAAACTGGGACCCAGGCTTTTAACACCTTGCCTAGCTGTCTTACATCAATAGTTGCGTCACTCTGGTGACTTAACTACTTGCATGCATAGAATCAGGAAATGACTCTAACTAAGCAGCAGAGGGGATGGATAGCTGGACGAGCTATCACACTATACAATATAAGACAATTTTTAATATGGTAAAGGGGAATATGCATATAAAAAGCCGACTGAATAGAGATCTGTGAACAGGTTGCACATGGAACAAATGAAATGGCCTGTGCTCACAGCAGGCTGCAGATCTTTCATTCTGCTACTTGCCTTTCCTACAGGTAATGTCAAAGCCTCCTATTTCAAAACAGTGTATGCCAACAACACCAACTGGGTGCAACCTTACAGTGTCTTATGGTGTTTCTTCACAACAGCTGGGTTCAGTCCATATGCTTTCAAGTGGCTTTTCAGATATTTTTTGTAAACATTTACTGAAACCACCATGACAAGCTGCCAGAAACCATGCACTGATATTCTCAGAACAGTCACATGAACATATTCAATGCAGCCCAGTTTGAGTGCACTCTCAAATCAGAAATTAAACAAAATTTAACATTCCTGGTGCCATTTTATCTTGCAAAAAAGTTTACCATAAAGCACATTGGACAGGTCAAGCTTTCTGTTTGGTGGCTGCATTTTACCCAGCTAAGCATCTGCAATGCTGTTACACAGCCAGTGGATTTGGCAGTCACATGGGCTAAGCTTTCCTAACAATTGCTTCTACCAAAATACTTGTCACCACCAAGTCAGAAGGCTCAGCCAGAAGAGTTTCATTGCCATAGGCTGAGGCAACAGAACACAGTAGCTTCATTTTTATTCTAAAGAAATGTCAAAAGAGATTTGGCAAAATCAACAACGTACTTTATCAATGAGAGGTTCCAAAGAGGATTTATAAAGACAGGGAAGAAGAGTTCCAAAAAGCTGTGAATGATAATCTGGAAACAGCTGGTCCATAGCAAAGGAATAGTCAGGGTGAAAAAGGTAAATGCTGTCAAGCAGCAGTAAACAAGGAGAATCAAAGTACATCAACAAAGTCTATACACTTAAAATGTGTGTTCCACCTTGTACCAAACAGGCAAACGTCTCCAGATCCACTGCTGAACCAAAACAAGAAAACAACTGAAAAATGAACATCAGCAGGCATCTGTTTGATCTAGGACAAAAATCAGTATACATTAGTAAAAGATTAAAATGTATTATTAATAGGTTTATGCTACAGATCTAAAATTAAACAACAAATGCATGTCTCCCTTAGATACTCAAAATCCATCTTTTACTAAAATATGCAATAGCTTAGTGCTATAATATTTTCTGGTGTCATTGCATCCTAGACTAAATTGGAATCAAAGAATCTCACTAATTAACATTTGTTTATTTTCTTCCCTTAGATGTCATCTCTTACTTCTACTTTACCTGAAGTGCACTACCACTACTTAGGAAAAAGAGCATTAAAACTCTCTGCAAGAACAGGGTAATAGGGAAGAGAACACATAAGGTTTATCAAAAGATATGATATTCCTTTCATGTATTGATTAATTTAAAACAAGAATTACAACAAAAATAAAAGAAAAACAAAACAACCTCCCTGTTTCCTCTCAGCATCTCTGTCATCAGAAGTTTGGCAGTAGTGCACATCCAAAGCTTTTATCAAATGAGGCCACTCATTTTTACATTGTTCCATCTGTTTTATTGTAAAATACTAAGACATTTACGTATTTACTGTGTATGTATTTCTTTTAAAATGTGTAAGTTTTATGTAAATGGATATAAATATGATTTTTTAAAAATAAAATCTATGGTACATGGGGTCTCAGTGCAAACACTTGACAATACAGTGTCAATAATACTGTTTGTATCTTTCCATTCCACCATTTTTACAGTTTTTGGATTGTAACAGTCAAATGAATATGTTTAGCAGACTTAGAAGCTTCAACATGTTCCTTCTGAGAAAATCTATCAATATTTAAAGCTGAACACCTGCCTCTGATGATGTATAATAGAATAACATAACCTGGAACTAGAGCCAAAATGGACCTCTAAAAACAAAATGGAAATGTTAGATCTCTATAGAGAAGAATCATTCATTTTAAGAGGCTCACAACTTAAAAACTAACAAATAAACCTGGAAGAACCGTTTACAAAAAAAAAAAACAAACACCAAACTAAAAAAAAAACCACAAAAAAAGGCAATTTAATAAAATATGATTTATACAAAAAATCAAAAACTTTCTTCTATATTACCTGTGGACCAAGAAGAATCTTGCTTTACCAGGAGCTACCTTTTTGTTCCAGGATCTTCAGACACCAGCCAGCATTGGAAAATTAAATTTAATATTTGCATAGAATCAGATTCTCACTTCCAGATATAGTCAACAAAGAAAAAGAAAGAAAAGAGAAGCCAAACCTCACCATTTCTTCATTATAACAGGGCATTAGACAGGTTCCTGTCTAATGTTATGCTTTTAGCCAAGATGGCCTTGCTGAGACTTCACAGAAGTCAGTTTTATCAGAGGAAATAACTGAAAGACAGAGTGATTAATATATAGTGTATAAAAGTTTAGAAGAGCAATTATTACCTGCTGTGGCTTTATTTGGTGGTGTTATTGTCGTTTATTCTTTGTTTAAATGGGAAGTTTCAAAGTAAGACCTACTTAATAGTCATTCACCTATTTGCTATTTTTCTGATGCTTGATCTTAGCTCAAGACCTGTCTTTTAGTTATTTCTTTTAGCAGTTTGATCTGCAATGTTTGCACGTACATAAACATTTGTTTTGTCTATTTTCATTTGGCAAACTTCAGTCAATCAGATGGTGAAAGATTTTGCTCCCCCAATGTCAATAAAAAAAGAATTCAGTGCTATTTGTGTTTAAAGTCTATTAAGCTTGGTACACAGTAGTACTAAAATAGTTTGGATGCCAGATACTTCTCATAGCTAAGCATGATCACATTTTGCCACTAACAGGTATGTTATGATGGACCTACAGGTGAGAATCTGCCACGAGAGGGAGCACTGAACTTGCTTATGGGTGAGATATGATGGCTTAGGTTAAGACACAACTTTATAAAGATAGGGCTCTCTTATATACAGTTCTTCGGGCTTAACCATCATCACTGCTGGTGGTCCTTCTTTTCCCCCCTCAGCCTCCTTTTAGATTATTTAAATCCCGAATGTCACAAAGTAAAGCAATTCAAACATCATTTTCAGTGGTTGCAGTATCATTTGAATATACTTCCCCTTGTAAACACCAGCTCCCATTTCAAGAATTTCTTTTGCAGCCCACATTATCCACACAGTCCACACTCAAATTCAAGGGGCACAGAGGAATGAGGCATGTTGGGGAAAACAGTGAGCAAGATCATGGAACCACAGCTGCAGTTATCCTGCCCCAGATGTACAGTACCCCCAAATTATTTATTTCACAGTGTAAAAAAAGCAGACCAGAAAAATTAAAAGTGTATTTTAAAAAGAGCATTTTTATGACTTCAGTTTTGATTTCAGGCTAACATAAAAAATCCTTTAGTGTATCCCTGTCTCCTCCATATCAGCTGGAGCTGTACACTCTACTCAATAGCTAAAAATTGTGGCTATGCGCAAAATCTAGTTGGCTACAATGCTTTCAGTACACTGGGAATAATTACTACATGAACCTCTCTCAGCCAAGTTTCAATAACTCCCTGACCATTAAAATCTACCCACATGCTGCTTCTCTCTAAAACCGAAATTAACAAAATCAGTGTTCTCCTACCACTTGTTGAATGGCTTGTTCTTCCTCGATGACATACCAGGTTGCTGGGCAGCACCAAAGCCATGCACAAGAATGACTACTCCTGCTCCCTTTCTCCAGCCTGGTGCAAAGCTAAAGCTGTAAACAAAGTATTCTCTTTCTGCAGTCTCAGTTCCTCAGCAAAAGGCTCCTCTAAAAAACAAAAGCAATGCCCGCGAAACAACTGTTTTTCCATACTGTACTGCTGCAGTAAGGTGGCTTTCTTTGTCTGATTTCCTGAAAGTTGATGAATGAAGCATTTGGCATTTCTGGAATCCTCCACATTACCAGGGTGGTAGCAGAGTGAGTACACATGGCCACTCTGCCCTTCTCTTCTGCCCCAGTCTTGATCTTAAATGATTCCTACCAAAACAGGTTATTACGAATGTTTTTCTCCTGGACACACTTTAAGAATGTTAACTATTCAAGCTCTTCACAAACAGTTCAGAGGACAGACAACTGTTTCTTGTCAATATTAATATGAGCAAATAGCCCCCCAGAAAGGTAAGTGCTTAAATCTCCATTACTAATGTTGTGGTTTGTTTGCTGTTGGTTTTAAGTCTGATATTAAGTCTTTCTTCCTTAACAAAAGAGCCCCAAAATAGAAAACAGCTTACCTTTCCTTACAAATGGAGAAACTGGTATAGGAACATGAGATGGGAAAACTATACAGGATCTAGGAAATTAATTCTCTTCTACATCCTGTTGCAGCATTCTTACCAGAGGACTTGTGTTCTCACTAATTAGCTCTGCTTCCCTGCTTCTATAATTATAACTTGATGCTGCAGCCAGGATAATTAGAGCAAACATTCACAACTTAACATCTCAGCTTTCATTGTGCAAAAAAAGGTAATGGCCATGTACCTTGTGAATGTGCCTCAGTTTTCTCTGACAAGACCTTGTGGTTTCTCACCACTTTAAAAACAAAACTAAACAAAACCAAAACACATTAAAAAAACCCACCCCAAACCCCACATCAGTGACAGCTCCCAAGATCTCTATCTTGCCCTGGCTCAGCATAAGTTGACAAGTTGTAGAACTGTGACACTGAAAAATACTCAGCAGTCTCTGCAAGGGACTCCATTATCTGGCATAGGCCTTCTATTAAAGCCCTGGCACACTGGGAAAAAATACTACCTTTGACTAACTGCAACTTATATAAGCGGTATTTCAAGAAAGTCATCAGGACATCTCCGAGAAGCAAAATTACCCCACATATAAATCACTAATCTGTATAGTTAGCATATCTATCATGAAGCGTCATTACGACTTAGTTTTTATATGCTTCTACTCCCTGTTCAGACTGAGATTTTCAGCTAAATCAGATAGCTGAGCAGGATAGCTACCTTATGCAAAAATCTGGCAAAAAACAAGCACAGCACAGACTCAAGACTTGGCTGGTTTATTATACAACTGTATGACCTGGCTCAGCACAGTTGCATGCAGTCCCCAGTGAAAAAACACCCAGAAATTGTTTTAATTTCCTATGTAACTGGTAGAGCTCATTGACTCTACAAAAAAGTCACAGGAATGAGACAACACTGGGTATGGCTCATGTTAATTAGCACCTATCTATCACCTTTTAGCTCCTACCTCAGCCTGCTGATTTATTTTATCACTTAACATCCTTACCTCTACCCAAAAGACGTTAACCTGTTTCTGGACTCTTTTGAGGACACTGCCACAGCAAAATATGTCTAGACTTAATTTCTGCCTTACCTTGGCCTAAGTATGGAACCTCTCTTTTACACCAACATCATCTGAATTTCCATACTGCTTACTGTTTTTTCCTCTGGAAAGCATTGACAAGTTTGAGTAACATTGCTACTTTTAAGCTTTTCTGTGAATGTATATTTTTAAAGGTATTTTTACATTTATTGTTCAATCAAAACCTGCAGCTTGAGAAGTAATGCATGTAGAGAGAGTATCCTCCAGCCCCTGGGCTTGCTGAGAACCCCGTATTTTAAAATGGCCAATAAAGCCAAGAATGGGCTGCCTAGTATATGCACTTGCTAAATTTCTTGGCTATGCATATCTCAGTGAGCCCAAAACATCTAATTATGTCAGCAAAAGCACATTCTGGTTATCCTTATAAGTGGTACAAACCACAACAACAAAATTATCAGAAAATGCAAAGGATATATGCTTGCCTTTATTTAGAATACATGGGTTTTACTGAATATTACTATGGACAAATCCAGATTTTCACAGATTCAAAAGCCAGAAATTGCCTATCATTCTACAAAAAGACACTTCAGAAAGTTATTGAGTAAAAAAATTATAGAAATCTAATTTACAGCAAAAAGACTTAGGAAAAAATCATCAGTGCAATAAAGAAAACTCATTTTAAAATTTATAAAAATTTCAAAGACAGAATCATAGAATAGTTTGAATTGGAAAGGAACTTAAAGATCACCGAGTTCCAAAGCCCATAAAGGCACATAATTTACAAGTGAGGACAATTTATGTCTGCAATAATTTCACATCAGAATTACTATTTATTACTGTCTTCAGTTTGTTACTTACCTTTCGTAAGCTATTTTAGACAAACTCAAGTTACTGGTCACATTATACAACAACAGACCGAAATGTTAATGCTATAGAAATATACGAATTATATTTGCAATTTTTAGCAGTCTTAATATCCAGCATATAATGACAACATGCAGAGACTTTAGTCTGCTTCATTAGCTGTGACAATATGGTAAAGAACACTAATATTTCTAAAGTAAAAAATCAGTCCCACCATTAGGAATTTTTATAATGTGGTGGTTCCTAACAGAAAGTCTCTTCGTATACTTCATTAACTGACCCATTTGTTACCAACAATTATCCCATTTACTCTTTGTTTAGCACTTCTTCAATGTGTTTAAACATGCTAGCATCATCAATGGTCGGTGTTATCTGAAAAGGAAGAATACACAGAAGCATGTGATAGTAGATTGCTGTCCTTCAACAGTAAACCCAAATTTAATTCAGAGAATCTCCTAAACTTAGCTCTCAAAAGCAATCAAGAAAAAAGTACCTGGAAAGCTCTGGAACATGAAAAACTTTTGGGGAAGCTAAAGTAGAAATAAAATATACAATACAGTACCTGAAATCATGGACCACTTGCAGAATAGTCTAGAGAACAGAAACCATGATGTGTCTTTGGATGTGCACATGTGCCTAATTCATTGAAGTATACATCTCCAGCTTACCTTATACGGCTTTCCACTGACAAGCGCAGAAAGAGCTGAACGTGGGATCTTGCCAGAGCGCGTTTTTGGCAGCTGTTTCACAAACACCGCCTTCTGAAAAGCAGCTACTGGACCAATGTTAGTTCGAACTCTCTCAACAATCTCTTCCAAAATCTTTTCGTCTTCTATCTTTATACCTAAGGAAGAAGTTCATGTCCTTCACCTTTTCTGGGACTTTTGCAAGTCTAAGTAACATCAGTATCAGTGAGCTCTCACCTTCTCTCCGTACACACAATGCAAAAGGAACATGTCCTTTTAAAGGATCCTCCTGGCCCACAACAGCACAGTCAGCCACAGCATCATGGAAGAGAATACACTGAGGAACAGAGAACAAAACTGAACAGAACTAATAATGACTGAACATTTCAGTGAGAAAAATCCATAGGCATGGACTTAATAAGTAGACTTATTTCTTACATTTTGACAGCAAAAAGTACTTGGTAGACCCTGGGATTCCAATTATATATGTCGCAGATGCACATGTGTATACTTTTATACACACTTACAGGTAGTTTTCAAACAAACATAAATAATAAGTATGGTGGTACAAAATACAAATATAGAACAATGTAAAGGTGACTTAGAGCTTGAGGAGAGTATCACATCTTTGTTTTTGTTAGTGATATCTTTGCTGGAACAAGTAACAGTAGTCTAACATTATGAGTAACATGGAGTTAAGTGGACTAAGGACCAAAACCATAGAAACACTCCAACTACAGGGCTATAAAGTCACAGTGGTTTGTTCTGACTCCCATCTTTTTGATTCTTCACTGCACAAAGGCACAGTGTTTCAAACAAAGCCAAATACAGGCCCAATCTCAGCTTGCCGCCAGTCTAGTTCCATTCACTCTCTTAGAAACATTAGGTCTTGTTCTTCTTAGATTAAGAAAAAGGGAATTAATCCGGAGTTGCCTCCTTTCTACTACACATTTATACAATTATACAAGTGATGGACAGTGGCACTAGTATCTCAAATTATCTTTTAAGAAAAAAAGTGAGAGATTCTCTTTTCTTTCCAATTAGCCAGCTGAGGATCTCATTTTCTAGTCACCAAGATGTCTCAGTACATACTGAGATGTGTGTCACTAAGTCTGGGACAAAGTTGGGCTTCAGGTAACAGCAGTTGTGAAACCTCCTCCAAAGTATTTGGCTCTTTTCATGAAAATATCTGTGTCCCTGGGGGTACCTTGCTGTCAGCAGTGCTTTCAACATGTCCTCTGTACTTAACCACAAAGAGGACCTAAAGTGACCTTACACAAAGGCCACACTGAGGCCTCGTAATGTGACTGTGAATATTAGTTTATCTGTACATACGAAGATGACATGTTTGCTAAAAACAGATCTTCACATACTATGTTGTCAAAATCAAAGGCAGTGGAATGACTGAAAGGGAGATGAACTAAAAGAAGTTTTAAGAATAAAGGCTTTTTTTAAGTGTTTCATTGGTTACTCATACAATGGCAGGAGCATGAGGAAGACCACAGGAAAGATACACAGAAGGCAGGAGAAAAAATCTTGAAGGAACGGAATGTTGAATCAATGCTGCTCCAATTAACAAAAGGGATGCTCCTGTGTGACCTGGTTGTGAAACTGATGGTGGAAGGAACAATTCAAAGCATTTCCCATAACCCATTGTCAAAACAGATGATTTGTAGTCAAAATAAGCAAAAGAAACTGCCTCTCTGTGCCATGGTCACACATATCAGGTAGCTTTGAGCAAAATAAACCTGCAGTGTTTCTCACATACTTTTTTTGACAGAAGCTACACTTATTTCATAAACTATGAGCCTAGAAAAGTCCCATACTACAAAAAAGCAAATGGGAAATACTTAGCTCAGAAGTAGAGGCATGCTCTAGCAAAGTACAAAAGCATGACCATATACGCTCAGGTTTTTAAACTGCATATTTTTCACAGGAATTAAATGGGATGTGCACAAGCCATATCAACAGTAACACCTACTGCACTGCAGTAATGATGGAGCTCCAATGATAATAATAGATAACTTGGATAAATAAACTATTTGTTTGGAACACAATAAAGCTGAAATTCTTAGTCAAAGTACTATAGAAAAACTTTTCAAACTTGTAATGCAGGTACAATATAAATGCAGATAATACACTTGTTCAGCAAGGTGACTGTCACTTCATTAGATGGTGATTCAATGAACGTCTAATTCTGAATTTACAGATCTTACTGAAGGGCAAATTGTGGTCTTATTAATGCTTTCCCATTTAACTAGCAATTTGCGGTGCATGCATTGATAACACTTATTTTTTAGCTTTGTTCAAAAGGTGAACAGAAAAATATACAGAATTTTGTAGTGATGAAACACTTTTTCTTTCTAGGGAAAGACCTAAGTAGCAGGGAGGAAAATAGACACTGAACCTGGGATGAAGGATACAAAGGTAATATTAGCTGAGGAAGTGATTCAATTCATCATTTGTATACTAGTTCCACATTCAGCTTGAAGTGAAGAAACAATGCCTAGCTCAGCCCCTGAGCAATAGAGCAGGTGAGCAATAAGAGCAGTAAGGGGTGGGATGAGAGTTCATGCTGCGCTATAGTAGAACAACACAAAAAAAAATTACCTCAAAAGGAAAGAGGTTTAATCAGCCTGAAAGCCACCTTTAGGTCTCCACAGACCTGAGTCAAGGCAGCAGCTGGTTCAGCTCCCTGGCTGACCAGTCTTCAAAGGATTGCCTGTGTTTGCCTGAATTTGATCACTTCTGTGTAATCAGAATTTCTTTCATTCTCTTTCAAGTTTTCCAGCTTTTTTTAAAAAACAGTCACTAGACTAATAGACACTATAAAGCAAAAAATGACTAACAGATTAGTTCACAATTCCATGAACAGTTAAATTCAGGGTTCTTAAAGGGGTATTTTTCCCTTGTACATGCCCAGCACACCTTTTCCTATACTCCCTGAATAAGCACTTGATATGTAATCAGGGAAAATTGTAACTGGCAATCAATTGCAGTGGTTCCAGAGAAGTGAGGGAACAATGACATGAAACTGAGACACTATTATGAACTGCACTATTTTCAACTTTTTCAGTTGCATGTGTATTATCTTAATGACTTTCAATTTAACAGCAGATCTGTGGGTTTCTCACAGAAATTTTCATTACCGCTTTGCACTGCTCATGCAATAACAGAAAAAAAGCTGTCAAGAAACTGTGAAGGAGACCCTTCAAATCAAGAAAAAAAACACTGAATGTGAGTCTATGTGAAGTCAACCAACACCAAGCACTTTAAAGAAACACAATCAAAACTGTATTTTAGGAATAAAAGTTTCTCCTCCAAAGTAGGTGATAAAACCACTTGGCACATTGACCCTACATTATCTTAATGAATTCCCAAATAAATATGTCATCAGAACTTACAGGAATGCTTCCCATGCTACATATTGACCCTTAACTTTACCTTCAAATGTCAAATCATACTTGTCTTATCAATCCCATGGTACAAACTGCTTACTGTTGACTAAATTTATTATGTTCTGGAAAGCACCATAACAGGAAGGACTTGAAACAATTAATGTTTTGCTTAAAGGTACCAACAGAAATGCAATCAAAAAAAGGAGAAAGAAGATTAAAGTGTTTAGTGAGATTTTCAATCTCAGCTCACTTTATTTATCTTTCATTCTTCTATTTTACTGTCAGGCAATGCTAACCTCTTCAATTGCACCTGCTGAAATCCTGTGTCCAGCAACATTGATCACATCATCAGCTCGAGACAGGACGTACAAATAGCCATCTTCATCCATATAACCTGCATCCATAGTATCATAATATCCCTAAACACAACACAACCAAAAATAAACTCAGAATTAGTATTAGCAGCATCCATTCATTTCCTATGAAAACAACTAATAAAACTTATTGTTTCAAATTAAATATGGTTTTGGTGCCCAAAAGATTTAATTCTGTAATATTTTTCACTATTCTTATGTCAGAGTATGCTGTGCACCTTCCCTTCCAGAACGGTTTTGTAGTCTATGATAAAAAGAACAGAAGACATTATGTAAATATGGATTTTTTTCCAACTTTGCTTACACTGATCCCTGACAGCTTGGAGAAGGTTGTTGCCTAAATCTACACAAGGAGGATGGCGTTGTTACAATATAATGATAGTTGTCAAATTGCTCCTGAAGATATTCTCGTTTGCTAAATCCAAACATACATCCTCATCACAATGCAAGTGTACACAAAAAATAATTTGTCTGATTAATTCACTCATTTACTTTTATTGAAGCAAACCTTCCATTTTGGACATTCATAGGAAAGGAGGAAGGCAGTCCCTGGACAGTGAATCTGATCAGAAAACATAACTAATGCAGTAAGGAGCCTTCTGTGTATTTAGGTGCACACTGGGCAAGTGTGTATTTCTGGACTGTATGTCAACAGCAGCAGTGTATTTGAAGCTATTCTAGTCTAAGGTTGTGAGGCTTATATCTTTTATTAAATCAAATTACATAAAACAATTTTTAGGTTCAGAAGCTTGCATTTACTAATTCTGTTTCAGAGCTTAAAAAACCAAACTAAAACAGAAACAAAAACCAGAACCAACAAAACCAAATAAACATCCACAGTGTTGCCAAAAGCTTAAAGTATAGATAAAGAAAGATCTCCCATTAAAATAAGATACAATCATTTTGACTGCTATCCAGTTTAAATTTACTGTAATTCAGTTCTGCAAGATTACCAAAGGTTTATACGATTCATTTCAGAATTCTTACAGGATATTTTTTGAAATATAACTTCTGGAATGTTTCCTGATTTTCCCAAAGACCTGAGAATGCTCCAGGAGGCAAAGGCAACCTTAAATTAAAAAGAACAAAGTAGTAAGAAACACAGATATACCAAGTACAACTTATGTTCTCTGTTCATATTTCATATTCACATAAATTATCATTGGCTATACAATCAGAAAACATTTCAGCTTAATATGCAGATAACAGATCAAAAAGACCACTTGCCTGTTGTAATCACATGCACATAGCTCTGACTGTATCCAGACCATACATTAATATAACACAAGCATCTCTGTCATTCAGTAAAAAAATGTTTGGTCTAGTAAACCCTATATAGCATACTATGATATCAGCATTCAGCTTTCAACATTTCTAAGGATTAAGTGTCTGAAATGTCATATGGGACACTTCACACACATATCTACCCGAAGAAGAGAAGCTACAGAAGTCTTGGCTAACAAAGTGTTTCTTCCTTCAAAGCTCTGAAAGGGTTAAATATAGGTTTGCCTGAACTAGGAGGTACATATTTAGGCACATCAACACAAGTTTTATGAAGCTGAACCTAGTAAAAGAGAGAACAATCATGCAAGCAATCATTTTTATACCGATAAAACCATAAATGCCTCATGCAGATTTTACGAGTATATGTCTGCATTCTTAATCAGCAAATCTTTAGCCAGGGGTACTCTATTTTCTACTGTGACAGTGTCCCTGTGACACCAGAAGGCAACATCTCTAGCAGTGAAACAACCCTCTGCAGCATAGTAATGCTGGTATCATTACTAGTCTCCTATGGTGTTCAAGTCAAAACAAATGGGTGCTACCAGCTCAGTGACAAGTACATTTCTAACACCACAGGCCCCAAAAGAACATTTATATATCTATACAGAGATATAAAATATACCTATATATATATACACACACACACATACATTTCTTTCTAACTAAATATGGCATAAATCGTACAAGCTACACCAAAAAAGCCATATCATCTAGCAATGATTTCAATCCATGTTTTTTTACAATCCCAGTTTTTTCAACTTAATTCAGCTCAATTAGCATAATAGAATATCTGCTATAAGTACTACTACTTTCTCTGAGGCTTCTGGCTCAACACATCCTTTAAATCACATCCCTTGAAAGTACGGTTGATGTAAGGCCAGAAATGCCAAGACACTTTCCAAGTAGTCACTCAGGCTTCAGGAAGGCAGGCTGGCTTCTGCCCAACTGAAGTGATTTCACTGGCCTATTTTAAGCCTTTCAAATTTAGTAAACACCCTTGTGACAGACAAAAATTATCTATGGGGTATTTAACTTGAAAAAAAAAATTAGAAAAACAAGATATTGATCCAGTGTTTGTGGACGCAGGAGTTTAAAAGAAAAACCTCTTCTATAGATACAAGAAGAAACACTAGGGAATGGAAGTTACTATGGTTGTTGTCTGGTTGCTAATAGCATGGCAATTCATAACAGCCTCAGCCATTGTAGATTTTGAACTTTAAATTTCTTTCAGTCTGAAACATCCTTGTGATGGGAGAGAAAGGACAATTCACATTGACAAAAGTCTTTAATTTCTCCACAGCTCTACTCAGTACTTTGCAGTTAGTCATTAAATAGAAAGAACAATTTTACTGCTGAAATCAGAAAAACATTTTCAATCCTGTTACTGTAATTGTTTACAAATCTAAACACAGAAGTGTGTAACATCAGAAAAATGCAATCCCTGCTCCCATCATTTGTTATTGTTTGGTTTTGTGGCTATCTTGTTTGTTTGTTTGTGAGGGGTTTTTGGTGGGCTTGGTTTGTTTGCTCATTTGCTTTTGCCTTTTCTTCTAGGGGTGTTGTTTTTCTTGTGGCTGTTTCTTTTAAAAAGGAGAATTGCATTGGTAAGTACATACACAGTGCTTATTTTGTGAGGCTATGGAAACCAGACTGCTAAACTACTTGCTGTCACAGGTATCTCTATCGCGCAAATCATAGCACAATAGAGACACAATCTGACAATGTGCTTCCATGGCTTTCTGTAAAATATTACTTGCTGTTAGGCTTCCATTCCATCTACTAAGCAAAAACGGAATGCCATCCTCCATGTGCCCATCTTTCAAGCAAAGTAATTACAGAGGAATGGGCACATACAATTCTTCCACGACAGTAAAGCTCTTAGCATCATTGCTGACTAGAATTTCGAGGTGCTGTGCAAACACAATTAGTAAAATCAATAAAGGTAGAATTCAGCTTGCCAAAATGTAATTATGTGTATTGGAATTTTGCCAGGACATGAGAATTAAAATGCCCAGAGACAAAAATATCTCCATACCACTGCTGTCAATGGGAATGCTCCCATGAATTCCATAGAAAGCAGACCTGGATCATAAGTATGTGCAAAGAGACAGAAGAGAGAAAATGAGATGGTCATAAAATAACAGCAACCTGAAAACAAACATCTCTTCCTTTCCTCAATCATAGAATGGTTTGGGCTGGAAGAGACTCTTAGAGGCCATCTAGTTCCAACCCCCTGCCATGGGCAGGGACATCTCCCACTAGACCAGGTTGCTCAAAGCCCTGTCCCACCTGACCTTGAGCACTTCCATGGATGGAACCTCCACAACTTCTCTAGGCAAACTGTTCCAGTGCCTCACCACCCTAACAGTAAAAAATTTACTCCACCAGATTGCCATGACTTCTCAAATATAATAAATAAAGGCTGGGCAACTCCTCCATAAAAAAACCAAACCAAACCAAACAAAAACAAAAACAAAAACAAAAAACAACAACAACAAAAAACATACAAAAAAAAAAAAAAAAAAAAAAAAAACAACAAAACATTTTGAGATGTTTGGTTTGAGTGTGTTCTCCCTAGGAATCATAACACAAAACATCTACAAAAGTCCTGTATTTAAAAAAATGTTGCTTCCTTGTCCGAACACTGAGTTGATATTCAAGGCCTTTTGGGGTTATTTTTATTAAGAGGATATACTGACCAAAAAATGTCTGGCATGCATAAGAAAACATGATTGCCCCAGAGATGGTCCTGCTTTCCTTTCACAAGTGACAGTAGCACAGAAGACCAAGGAGGAGGTAGGATCCTTCATCATCATTTCCATGATACAAAAAGAAGCTGCTTTGACTGGTTTCCCCTTGGGACATGTACTCTGTTTCTCCAGCTGTCTGTTAACTTCTTTCTCTCATCCTGCACGGCAAGCCACAAACCAGCCAGTGTTGAGCCTTTGCATCTGCTATCAGTTCAAAGATAAGCCCTCTGTCCAGGGTTCAGCAGTAGCAGTAATTTTTTTTCTCCTCCTTAGTAGCTGGTGCAGCGCTGTGTTTTTGACTTTCGGCCGACTTTTTTGAAAGGGATGCATGGAGCCTCTGGACCAGACACAATGGGGTGTTTTGGCCATTTCCTCCCAGTCAGACTGATCTCCGCCTCCGGTACAGTCAACTCTTGGGATCCTCCTGTCACTCCAGAAATATAAATGGGTTCCACCCCTTGACAGCTTGATGGCATCCGGTACACTGTGCACTGGTATCTGCTAGAGCCTTATATTTCTGTGGAACTGATGTGCCAGGCCATCTGATCCACACAGTCCAGTAAATCTGATTGTCCCCTACCTCCACCTGGCTCAAGGCAGGGCCCCTGTAACAGTCATCACATTGGTCACTTACGTCTTGTAGAAAAGGATTATTCTTTATCACAGGAGCTGAAGTAAAATCAGCTCTTCCACTCCATCTGGGAACCTGCTCACCAGAGACTAAAGCCTCAGCTTTCATGGGATGATCATCCTTGACCTTTGTTCTCCTCTTCAATTCACACACCCATTCCTCCAAAACTGAAGTAGGTTTTCCATCCCACTTCCTCATGTCTTCCCGCAGGTAAAACCATAGGGTGGCCCGTAGAGTATAACTTTTATATCTTCTCTCTCGAGCAGTAGGATGCCTTTTGTTAATAGCTGAGATGTGTGTTGGTACACCTGAGGAGCTGGATAGATCAGATAGATCGTCTCTCAATTGTTTGAGGCCCTGGGACAGTTTTTCCCCAGCTGAGATGATGGAAGGGATGAGACTGTCTTCGAACTCTCAGAGTTTATGAATCATTCCATCCACTGTTAGTGGTACTATGTCATTCCAGGTTACAGTTGCCAATGAATGGGCATATGATGACAGTGCATTCCGTGTAAATTTCCGCCACATGGGTTGTGTACATTTGACTTCATCTGGACCTATGGATGCATCCCTGTTATTTGCCTGGATGTGATAGATCATCTCTACAATGGCTGACTCCCTCAGAGACTGGATGCCTTTCTCTAAAGTAGTCCATTTGACTGATTCATAACATCGGCCTTGTATGGAAACCTTTCTTTCACAGCTGCCAAGAGCTGCCTCCAAAGGCTGAGGGACTGTTTCTCTCTTGCAATT